>PVIA01002255.1:0-221087 GCA_004024845.1 Tonatia bakeri
AATCTGCAAATTGTAGGAAAACCGATCAGGATGCAAATGATTCCCGTCTATCGAGATGCAAATGAAGTGCGGCTCCTGGCCAGCGGTGCATTTCCCGCCCCTGGACAGAGCAGTTTGCGTCTGTTTGCAAATTCATCTCAGCGCCCAGACTGCGATTCTCTCAATTCCCCTGTAAACCGCAGGCAACGTCTTCCTGGCTCTCTCGTTAGTTAACAAGTTAAATATGATCTCCAGCATGTGTTCATTTTGTATTTGTAGGAGAGTCATTATTCTGACTTTTAAAAAATGTCCATCACAAGAGGCTGATAGATATCTTTGCATATTCTCCTCGCAGGGGTTACATTGTCCACCCCCACCCCTCTCCTCTGGGCAGAAGCAGGCCTCGCTCTGAAGCCCTCACCTGGGAAGTGCTGAGTCACAGCAGGGGACATGGGCCACCTCTTATGGACCCTGTAGGTGTCCCTTTGAGCTGAGTTCTGGCCGGGCCACAGCCCAGCCTTCCAGAGGGGGCCAGCACCCCTGGGCCCATGGGACTGGAAGGAGCCCCCGTCTTGCTAGGGTGGCAGGCCGCCAGCACCACCACCATATTTCACCCGGAAGCCCCACTGACCTGTGCTCCTCCTTTGCCCACTGGCCCAGAAAGGCCCAGTTCGGTTTATTTATTCATGTGGCTGCAGCCCTGATGAAGGCAGGGCAGCCCCAGCAGGCCGTGTGACCCCAAGGGGACACAGCATCCCACATACAGGTCTGGCCTTGAGAGAGAAACTGCAGGGGTTGGGGCTGCTCCTGGGTGCAGACACACTGAACTTGACCCTCCAGGACACCCAAGGCTGACCCCAGTCTATTGAGAATTCTGACCCCACCACACCGGCCCCTTCCAAAGGCTGGGTCCACTCTGTGTCGGGTCCTGAGTCCCACCTCATCCTTTTCGGTGGGCCTCCCACTGTCAACTGTCCTGCTGCGGAAAGTTCACACATTTGGGAGTGGAGGCTCTGGCTCCTTCCCCCGCAGCTGGACGACCTTGGCAGTGTGACTTCGTGCCTCTAGGCCTCCGTTTCTGAGAACAGAGCAAGACATGCCAGCCTCTCTGAGCTGCTGAGCACTTGGAGCTCTGAAGGGTGAAGCACTGGTGGCTGCTGGGGACTTGGGGTGGCACTCAGTCAGCTACTTCTTACCAGTGTGTCCCCAGCTCATGTGCTTTCTTGGGCCACAGAGGTCACTCTGACCCTGGGCCTGCCCCCTCCACCTGTGACGGGCCCTTTCTCCAGGGAAGGACTGGGAAGGAGGGATGTGAGACCAGGGGACGGTTGTCACGGGCTCAAGGACGCTCTGCCTTTACAGGTAAACCAGCCTGTAGGAGCCTCCTGGGGCTGTCGAAATGAATTACTACACATTCGGTGGCTTACAGCAGCCCAAGTGCATGCTCTCACCGTCCCAGGCATCAGACGTGCAGAAGCCAGGGTGCTGCGGTGTCCTGCTCCCCCTGAAGGCTCTGGGAGTGGGAGGGTCCTGCCTGCCTCTTCCAGCTTCTGGTGGCCCCCAGCAACCTTGGTGTCCCTCGTCTTGTGGACACATCGCTCCAGCCTCTGTTTCTGTCTTTACGAGCCTTCTTCTCTGGGTGTTGCTGTGTCTCATTTTATCTTCTTTTAAAGACACCACTCATGCTGCCCCTGACTGGCGTGGCTCAGTGGGTTGGGTGTCATCTCCCAAAGTGAAAGTTCTCCGGTTCGATTCCCAGTCAGGGCACCCACCTGGGTTGCGGGTTCAGTTCCCGGTCAGGGCATGTACGAGGGGCAACGAATCAGTGGTTCTCTTTTTGTCTCTCCCTCCCTTCCCTTCTCTCTAAAAATAAATAAATAAAATCTTTTAAAAAGACATCCCACCTGCTGCATTCAGGCTCTGCTCCTGTCCAGGATGACCTCATTTTAACTGAGTGACAGCTACAAAGGTCCTATTTCCAAATAAGGTCACATTCTAAGGTTCTGGGTGGACATGAATTTGGGGCGGGAGACACACTGTTCAACAACCACATGGTCCTTCAGGGCAAAAATCCAGCTTCGCCCACATTTCCAGAGCTCTGGTGGGGGCGCACAGGTTCAGAGAGAGGACCAACCTGGTGGGTGCCTCCCCTCACAGCCACCTGGGGACCCTGAGGCTCAGCTGCACCTGACGAGCCCAAGGCCTTGAGATGAATCCCGCTCAGGCCTCTGGTTCCTCCCCACACGGTGACAGGTTTCTGCCACAGCACGTGCCTTCCTCTTCGTCCCAGGTTGTGCCGTGTCTGGGTGGCCAGGCCCTCAGGGCCCCAGGGCCCCGTGTGGCATATCGCAAGTGGAATGTGACATTCGCAGGCAGCTCTACAGCCTCTGGGGGCAGACGCTCAGGTTCCTGACATATCAATGACTGTATTACTGCAAATACAGGTTGTAAGGCCCATATCACAAGTCTTTTTTTTTTAATTAAAAACATACAACTTGCATTATAGGGAGTCCATTTTTCACTAAATGAAAAATATGACCCAAATTCTGAGGAAGAAAAAATAAAAGGCACTCTCCTCCAAACCGCAAAAATAAAAAGCCATTTGAATAGTTTATGTTAATTAAACGCTGTGGCTGTGGCTCAGCCCAGAGACAGAGCTGAGTGAGATGCTGGTTCTTTGTCAGGAGGTTCGGAGCACTGTCCCTCGAGGAAGAAGGTGGACCAGCCCGGCCTTGTCGGTTTACGCTAATCACCCTGAGCATCTCTGCCCCAACACCCAGATGGCACCCTGCACAAGGATCTCTTCTTATGACCACAGAGGCAGTTCCTGTGAGCTTCTGACAAGGTGTACTGTGTCTGGGCTTGGGGCGGCCGAGAAACCCGGGGGCCTGGGTTCCGAGTGCCTGATGGGGCTTGGGGAGCCTTGGATAAGAAGAGCCCAGCTCAGCCTCTCTGACCACCAGTCTCCTTCTCAGTACCATGGGAGTGATGGCAGCAGCCACCTCGGAGGCTGCTGTGAATGGTAAGTAAGTGCGTCCTTCCACTCGGAGGGCTGTACGTGCCATGAGCGCTCCTCAAAGGGCGGCCACTGTTGTCCACATGCATTTGATTCGTGTGCAAATGAGTCTGAAATTATCCTTGGGGGAGGGGGTGGGACTTTGCCTCCTTAGAATCCCCCTCACCCCCCAAAGAAGGGGTGCTTTCCCACCTCGCCAACTCCTGGGGAGCAGTTATCAAATGTGAACCCTGTAGGCGCTGCCTGCTCCTCGTGGCATTCAGCCCTCGGAGCCAGCAGCTGACTCTTACTTCCGTCTGCTCTTCAAAGTAAACAGCCAGTTCACACCCCGAGAACTTACAGATTGTTAGGCTAGAAATACACCAATTTGTTTGAAGCCGTTGGAGAGAAAAATGACACCTTTTAGCGCTGAGAAGGGCTGAATCATGGTGTGGAGGTATGCAATTGGACCAACTGCTTTGAGGGTCAAGTGTAATTTTAGAGTAGAGTTAACATAATTCGTGATAGAGCTGTTACACTTACTGAAAAGAAAGAAAGAAAGAAAGAAAGAAAGAAAGAAAGAAAGAAAGAAAGAAAGAAAGAAAGAAAGAAAGAAAGAAAGAAAGGAAGAAAGGAAGAAAGGAAGAAAGAAAGAAAAAATTCAGTTCCAAGCTGGGATTATGGCTCTTTTATGTAAGGTTTCCCCAAGAGTTTAAGATGTGCTTTTGGAAGGCGGTGTTTTGATTCATGAAGAGTCTGAAATCGCCTCTTCCCACTGAGCACGTCTTTGTTCCAAATGTCTAGGTCACGGTCATGTGCCCAGATGACCCATGCATGCTGGCTGAGGCCAGCTAAGGTCTGCTCCATGTTTCATGTGGCAGATTCAATATGCCCCAAGTTCCAGCAAAGTTCTTTCCATTATCCGGCCGTTTCCTTTAAGGGAGTGCGTTGGAAAACGCTCAGTTGGGACAGATGGATTCTAGGAGGTACTTCAGGTGAGAACCCAGCACACGTCTGAAGGACTTCAAAGCCACGGGCACCTTGTATACTATGGTGAAGGAAGACCAGAATTTAAAAGTTCTTAACCCCGTTTCCTCCTCTGTCCACTGCGGCTGCCTGTCTGCTGCACGTCTTGGGGGTAAAATGAGGAGAAGGGGCTTTGGACATGTGAAGGTCACCAGCCCCTTCCCAGGGGCAGCTGGGTTACCTGCTTCACTGGGATGTCTCCCCTGGACCCTCTCCAGTCTTTCTCTCCTGCCTTTTCATAAGAGAGATTCATTTCCCAGTCTGAGGTCATGTCTATCGACAGGCTATGTTGAAAGAAACACCAGCTGAATCTGGGCCAGGTGCCTCTTTCTGGGCTTGTTGCGAGGTGGGTGCAGGGAGAAAAGTTTCGAATCAATAACCGGAGGCTTGAACTTGTCCAGTTGTGTTTGTCAAAATAACCAAGAGTAGGGTTGAAGCTCCCTCTCCTCTGTTCACCCAAATGAGCCCTTTCTCTTTTAATTCCAGTTCTTCCAGTGCCTTCACGGTTACCCTCCCCCGGCCTCAGCCTCCTGGGCCCGCTCCTGGCGCTGTTGTGGGGCGAGTCCCCACGCCCGTATCACGTGCTGCCAAAGGGCAGGTGCCAGCGCCCAGACACAGCTCAGCGGTGGCTGCATAAGGGGTTAGCCAGCAGCACAGCGTTTCTGGAAGATCTTCAAGATATCTGGCTCAGATTTACTTCGCGCGTGGATTAGTTCCTTTCCTGCAGTGTTACCAGTTTGTGAGGACTTATTTTGCCGAGGTAATTTGTTCTACTTTGGCCCAAGTGAGATGCAGCAAGGAAAGATATGAAATCTTCAATTTAGGGAAGGTAAGAGCATAAATTCTGAAGTGCAGTACCCGCTGGAGTGGGAAGGTCCCAGGGGAAGGCAGGGAAAGAATCCTATCAAGTTTTAATAGCTCGAGACCCAAGGCAGCAGAGCTAAATGCCAGCTTGGGGGACTTACTCCTGTTTCGGTCATATAAAACGCGGCAGACTCTCTCTGTCGGGTGCAGCAGCTCCTCGGGTCTCGGGGCGGAAAGTGGATGCTTCGGAATTTCGAGGCCCACGTGGGTCCTTCTGAGCTCATTGAGACTGAGCCGTTTGCTGGACATGCCAAAGAGTACGCTCAGCCTGTAGCTGCGGACCCGGTGATGGCAGATACGATCAGGGAGCAGGAAAGTCAGCTTCGTGGCGAGGCACAGAAGCATCCCAACCGTGCCTCATCCACGAGCGTTCACGCAGTTCCCATGCATTTCCCGGGATCTCTGTCCTGACTCAGGTGGGGGAGTAAAGGTCTCACCCTTGCACCTGAAGTCCTCACACAATCTCACTGCTGGCTGGAGTTCCTGGCAGGCAGTGTCCCTATTTAAGCAGGAGGGACTCACTTTGGCAGCTGCTGAGACCTTGGAGAAGGCTCCGGTCTCCCTCTGGCAGCAGGAAGAGAAAGTGAAATTCTCTTCCTCTCATCTGTGCCGTGCAGGGCGGAGGCAGTGGGAGGGGAGAGAGGACAGCTGTGCACTTGCGCTTGGTGGCTGCGCGCACCATTCTGGAGTGTCCTGCACTCCCAGGGCTCGCATGCACTCAGGAAGGGACGTGCACGGGTTAAGTCAAGATCCAAATCCCTCTGAACGTCTTGATCTCACTGTTTCCATTGGTTGGCTGGAACAGAGCCGACACCCCACATGGCCGGCTCCTGCTTCCGGCTTCTGCTCCTCTTTGTCTGTTTTCTTTATGGCACCTCACAACGGCCATCTCCCCATGATCGCTGGAGAATGGAAGCTCTGGGGAGGTAGGGAGCTGGTCCCTCTCTTCTCTGCCCCACCTCCAGACCTGGCATGTTGCCAGCACACAGTAGGAGCTTAATAAATGTTTGACAAGAAACCTCCTAACTGGCTGTCCTGCCTGTGGCCTTACCCCTTTCACCTGCCTACTTATCCCACCACCTGAGTCGCTGTTCAGGTAATAAGGGAACGAGAGAACGTTTACTTCTGGTGCCCAGATCCAGCCAGGCCGCAGGAACCCCCACCCTGCTTCAGAGGACAATCCCTCTTCCCTACCATGGCCTGGACTTTGGGGTGTTCTCGGCCTGGCGTGCCCAGATGCTCTCCTTGCCTGGAAGTCTTCCTCTCCACGTGCTTCCTTTTCAGCCCATCCCCCAGGACACCAGGCACAGAAAGGGGCTCGGTCATGACCGAGCAAAAACACCAGCCACCCCGTCCATCCGGCTGGGCCTCCTACTCTTAAAGACTTACGGTGTATACAACGCGCCTCCGTAAGTGCTTTTGTTATTGAATGGAGCTGCAGCCCTGCTGGAAAAAAAATGTTTTTCATCTGGTGGAAAAAGCAATCCAATGACAGGGGACTCGGTTGTTGGCACATCCGGATCCTTTTACCACAAATGGCTTTAGCGCCCAGACAGGCCACTGTCCCCTTCTGTCTGGGCTCAGTGCCGGAGCCAGATGAAATTCCAGGCGGTGGTGAAGTTCTCTGTGGCTTCCTGGAAGTGTGGTGGTGACGAGGCTGCATATTAGCAGTGACTGCAGATGCCCAGGGACCCGGTGGCTGTGCATCAGAGTAGGGCAGACGTTCAGAGGAGCACACCAAGCCCAGCAAAGGCGAACTTGGGCGCTGGGAGGGCAGAAGGGGCACTCGGGGCAAGTGGGACAGATGATTAATGAGAGGAAAGACCCAACTTCTGTGTCTGGCAGCTCACAGGAAGTGCCCGGACACTCATCCTTCTCTTCTTGGGAGCCTTCTGGGGGTAGGGGGTGGTGGGAGGGAAAAGAACCGCATGCTAATGAAAAGCCCTGCTAGAATTACATAAAAGATGGGTGTTGAACCCCTAAGAACCCTGATGGTTGGTGCCTGTGTCTTCCTCCTGGGGGATCTGTGTTCAGGGCCTGGTCACCTGAAGCCTGTGCATACGTGGCCAGCTTTGCCTTGATTAGCCCTGCATTGCAGCCCTCTGCTCCCATTTTGTACAAAATATGACTTCTAATTAAGTTAACATGCACAGTAATGATAATTGCTGATTGCTAATGTTAACGCAATCGATCAGAAAGGCTCAGGGAAGGGCAGAGAGGGAGGCGGGATTGGGAGCTCCTGAAATGAACCCCAGGAGTTGCCACTGCAATCCGACATGGGTTCTCCCACCAGGCCACAGACCATGGGTGTTTCTCGCTGTCCACCGCCCTTGAGGCCCAGCTCTGTGCAGCTGCAGGTCTCATTCATTCAGAGCAGGCGCAGCACACTGCTCCCCAAGGCCGTGGGGCCCCCACTGAGTTCTCTTCTCAGGAGGGTTTACACTGCTCCGGCCCCATTGCTGAGCCCTGGTCACCTGACACTGCCACTGTGGTACAGGGGACGGGATCGCACTGACTGTCTAGAGGGCTGGAACTCCCCTGCACACACTGGTGGGCAGCTCACTGACGCCCAGCGTTTCCTGGAGTCTGGTCGTGTGTGTGTGTGTGTGCAGGGCCGGGGGAGCCTTGGTGGGGGAAGCCAACAGAGCCCCCACGGAGGCTGGGGACTTATTTTCTGTGTCCACAGTACTGAACAAACCGCTTTGCACATGCACTGAGACTGAAGAGCCTCTGATTGGATGCACAGGTGTGTTTCTGGCCTCTCGGAGGGAAAAACCAGATGAAGGGCCTCTCTGAGGACTTGTTGTCCTTGATGGTTACTGAAGAACATTTTTCACAGGCCTGGCTGACCTGTGCACCATCAGAAACGAAGCCCTCATCAGGGCCTGTAATTGTCTAATTAGTTCGGGGCCCTTGGGAGGGGAAGGAGGTGGGTGCCTCTGCCTGGGTGCTCTTGGAGCCGCAGCACCAGGTCAGGGCAGTCATGGCCGTAGGTAAGCTAGCCCAGGTGGGGAGACTCAGGCACCCAGCATGTGTGACAAAGCGCTCACCTTGGCGCCCAGCCTCCTCCCACCCAAGGGCATAATCAACTCCACTCCCATCAGGTGCAGACAAAGAGAAGGCTGTTAGTTAATCCTGCACCTTGGGCTGTTATATGCATTTTCTCAATTACTACCTAGAACTGGTTCAAGTTCACCCAGGTCCTGACCCAGGGAGTGCTCATGGATTCCTCTTGACTGCTGTGTGTATATATCCAGCAGTCATTCTCTGAGCTGTGCCTGGGTGCCAGGCCTGGAGCTGGGTGCTGGTGGAGGAGACCTGGGTGGCAGCCCCTAAGGACCAGAGCTCCAGGCTGAGTGGGGAGGGGAGACCGCTCAGGAGGTGAGTCTCAGAGCATCTAGTTGCCTGGTATGGAGGAGGAGCTGGAAAGGCACTGGCTGTCCTGGGAGGGGTGAGGGTACGGAGCTATGAGAGGGCATGGCGTGCCTGGGGACTGGAGGTGCAGTGGGAGGGTCCAGGAATGGTTGTGTGTGCAGGGAGGCGTAGTGGTAGGAGGCAATAGGGGTAAACCGAGGCAGGGCAGTAAAGGCTGGAGCAGAGGCCTCTCAGTGGAGTGGGAAATGGAGAGCCACACCTGTAGGCAGATGGGTTTATGGGACCGAATACGTCTGGCAGGCTGGGGTGGTGAGACAGAACTGGTCACAGAGACGGTGGTAAGGTGAGGGTGAGGAGCACTGGGCCAAGGCAGCCAAGATTTCCCACTGGATGGAGCAGGTGGCACAAGGCAGTGTTTGTTACCTTCCAGGGTTTCTATCTGGTTTAGAAAACTCAGTTAGAGGACACAGGTGTGGCAGAATGCGCTTGGGGGCCGATGACAGATCAGCGTGGCAGTGCCCTCGGATGTCCAGGAGTGCCCGACAGCCACAGCACAGACACAGGGCAGTGACGGCAAGGTGGGAGTTGGCACGTCATTTCATTTTACACATTCCCTTCCAGCATTGCTCCCGTGAGAGGCGCAGGCCACCTGGGCGGAAGTCCAGCTCCCCAGAGCGCCCGCTACGTGACAAGCCACTCGTTTCCTCGTGGGAGATGGTCTCTACCCCACCAGGCTGTCGAGAGCATTACCTGAGAGGATGAGCTCACTCATGCTGGGCAGATGACATGTGAGCTGTGGCTGTGGCATCACAGACACTGCTCTCCCAGCCGTGTCACCCCCACACCCCTGGGGCTGGGATGGCCCCCAAAGGCTGCCTCCATAGAGACCCAGAGAAGCGATGCTCCACTGCGGGGCTCTGCGGTGGGGACTGCACCTTCCCAGGCAGTTCTTTCTGCCAGAGACACGGCCAGGCTGATTCCCACCAAGCACACAGAGAACACAGCAGTCTCGAGACTGCCCCTGCCCCCCTTTCTGGGGACAGGACCCCTGCACACGGGGCCAGGGGGTTTTCATAATGTAATGAATCACACAGCAGTGGGTGTGCTCCGAGGCAGCGCTGGGCACTGGCCCCACGGTCCGTCAGAGCTGTAATGAGGGGGATCGCCGCCTGTCCTCGTGACCTGACAAGTACCACTCCGGCATTCAGTCTTCTCTCTCATATGCCATGTTCCAGCTCTAGACCGTGAGAGGCAGACGCAGAGCCCAGGAGAAAAGCCGACCCAAATCTGCTACTCTGAAGACTCGTGATGTCGGTGGAAATAAGGGGCAGAGACAAACACTGAAGGCCTTGCTCTCATCACAGGGCCGGGGGACCCCCTGGGGGTCCTGCCACAGGGCCACCACATGTCCATGACATCAGGATCTATTTAGCTCCAGCTCCCGCCAGACCTCAAAGGCTGTTCCCGAAAGACCATCCAAAATTGCAGGGGTAGACCGGGGACCAGTGGCGAGAAGTGGAATTTTTCCAATGAGGAATCCAGTTACATCCGGTTTGCTCACTTACATTTCACACAGTTTCGCTGGTGTCTCACCAGAAGCCCACTAAGTAGAGGGTTTAGCTACTCACCCTCAACAATGCCAACGAAACAAGAGGAATGCATTCGAGGCTCTACGAGACCCTGGCAGGCGTTATGTCCACAGTACATTTGGCAGTTTCTTTGTTTATCAGTGTAATTAACCTCCCACTGTGAACTCAGCACTATGCTAATTGCTTTGAAGGCTAAATGTAACAGGCAGCTGGCGTGAATGGATGGGTAGACGGATGAATGGTTGGATGGATGGATGGACCGCTGAAGAGCAGGACGTGTGTTCTGTTCTCATCGTCCCATAATTCTCTACAGTTCCTTGGCATGTTGTACCTGACAGCATTTTCACTCACCTGTCTCACCAGACAGTTACAGGGTGTGAACACGTGTGTCCTCCCACTGACACCAGGCCGAGGTGTGAGGACTTTTTGGTCTCCCCGCGAACAGTTCCTTTCCCGTGTTCTAGTCCAGCTTCTCCAGCAAACACGGCAGCACGGTGTCTGGGGAGAACTTAGTGGGTTTTCTGCCTCAGAAAATAGCAGAAGCTGCCCTTTCCTCTGGCTTATTAGATGCTGCCTTCAGCAGAAGAGTGGACTACTCCTTGCTCCTGGAGACATGGACCACAGTGGAGAAAACCCCAAGACGATGTGCAGAGAAGGAAGTGTCTGCCAGAGCAGGGCAGACTCGGGGCGCTCTTCCTTTGAGAAGTCGTGCAGCTGGGGAGAGCTGTTTCCAGGCACCCTTGCAGAGACGCGCCGCCAGCATCAAAATTGAAATCCAGAGAGCCTGATTAACCTTGGTTCCCATGAGAACCCACAGAGTGAGTGAGCCCCACCTCCACCAGGAAGGGATGTTTCTCTGCAAGTGACTCAGAGGCAGAGAAGTGCCTGGCATCAGGAGGACGAGCGTGGATGTCACCTCTGTGGCCCGTTCACGACTGTAGAAGTCCCCGAAAAGTGTGGGGTCTAGATTTCATTCCTTCCGCTATGACTCAGCATCAGGAAATGGAGACCAGGAAATTCCCCGAAGAAGCCATGTGGGCAGCTCTGTTCTGCTCAGGGCGGGGAGATGGGGAAGTTCAGCCCAGAGAGGGCAGGAGGCTACGCTAATCACATTTAAACACCATTAGCTAACTGCATGATGTTCGGAGGTCTCCCTGGCTTTGAGAATGTCATGGTGCTTGGATCCTGAGTTCCAGAGGAACCACTCATGAATGGGGGTGGGCGGTCTTAGCTCCTGTGTGTGCATGTGTGTGTGTATTTAGGTTAGCTACTTTCAGAGAAGGCAAAACAAGAAAAATGTGTGTTGGGGAACCTTTGATCCACAGCCACCGGCCTCTGAGACTTTTCTGATTAAAATCTCTGCCATGGGTCTTTGTGTCCATGAAGGCTGCCATAGCTGTGGCATTAGACGTTGGGGCCACAGCTGTCTCTGATGCTAAGCTACGGTTCCTGTCAGGGCCAGGTGCTGCCACAGTTATCATTAAAAAATAGTCACATAAGGAACTTGCTTTGTAGACTTAACAAAATTAGTAGATTAGTCTTGTGACCAGACAGACTTCCCTCCATGGGCCCTGGAAAGTTCTCCGGCACCTGTTTGCATGGAACAGAAGGAGCCCAGGGTTCTTTCTTCTCGTCCAGCTTCCTTCCCCCGAACCCAAGCCCTGGCTGAGTGTTAGACAAGACGCACTCAACAGAAACCAAACAACCCCGACAAAGGCCGGCCGAGAGATCAGAAGACGGGAAGTCGCGTCTAGAAAGACAAGGAGAAGAGCTCCTTTTCCTGATCCCATTATGGGCGCTGTTGGTTGGAGAAGCAATTTTTTAAAAAATGTTCCACCTTCACAGGTTTCCAAGAGTTTGCCCCCAACTACTGCCGAGATTGCAGGGTGTATATTCATTCGGAAATAAGGAAGAACTTCAGGTGAGGTGGAGGGGACTATTCTGTGTGTGTGTGTGGGGGGGACACAGTCCCCAGGAAGCAAAGTTAACGGGGATTAACGAGCTGCCAGAGCAGAATAATCAGTTATGTCCTTGGCAAGCAGCCCACACGCGATTTCTCGGAGCCCAGGGACCCTCCCTGCCCTGACAAGCTGATGCCTTGTCTCCCCAGCCTCCCTTGTCACGGCTGCTTGGCCAGCTCCTGCTGGATCATGGTGGCATTGGTGGCATGTGTCCCTCAGCTCCTGGCTGCGGATGACAGGCCGCAGTCTCATGGCCACAGCCTCGCCCTCCCTCCTCCTTCTACCTGGCAGACCATGGAAATGACCCACCTGGGGTCAGCTGACCCACAACGAAATGGGCCCCAGCTTCACGGCTCATTGGCTGGTCAGCCGTGGGCAGATCCTTTAACCTGGATGAGCCTCAGTGTTCTCATCTATAAAATGGACACAGCACTGGCACCTACCTACAGGGGTAGTGAGGATTAAATAAGGCAATAGATGTGAGAACGGACTCTGTAAAATGCTCTTGTACTCACAATATTGTTCCGGGCTTCTGCCCACCTGGCCACGCCCAGGGCACCTTTGGACAGGAGAAAGGGGTGGGCAGAGGCCCACAGGAGCAGAGACTTCTTCTGGTCCCCTAGCACCAGGCTCCCCTTCTGTCCCCCCATACCAATCACTAGTGGCCTGAGGGTGCTCCGCCAACCGTTCTCGACCTGAATCAGGGTTCTCTGCCTTCCTAAGATGGGGAGACTGCATGCAAAGGAACCCCTGCTTCCTCCTGGGCTTCATCAAGGCCCCCCCCGGGGGGCAGATAATTGTGCCCCCTTCCCTCTCACAGCCACACGCCACACGCAACTTGATGGCAGCCCTCAGGCTGCTTCGCCAGCTCGTGGTTACAAGGTGGCCTCCTTGGCTGTCTCGCTGGGGGAACAGCGAGGAGACGAGAGCGGCTCCTCCTCTCTATCTGATTTCCTATTATCGGCAAAGGCCCTGTGACACTAAGATGCTGTTAACATCACCCCAGTGGACCCTGGTGGACACCAATTAACCTCAGGAAGGAGGAAGAGGGAAGGAAACGCAGGGAGGTGGGCTGGCTCCCCTCCCCCTCCCCCTCCCGTCTGTGGTTTGGAGACAGGAACACAGCTTTTTCTCGCTTATTGAATGAGGAGCGAAAACTGAGTGAGAGCCGAACAGAACAGTTAGTGGAGATTCAAGTGCTTGCTTCTGAATGGTTCTCAGGCAACAGGCACAGTGCCTGCTCGCGGGAACGCACTCTCTGTGAAGAGGGACAGGACATGATGGCCTGGTGGCGTGCTGATTGGGGCCGTGCTCCTCGGCAGAGAGCTGGAGTCACTGGAGTCACACAGTCACGGAGTAACGGAGTCACAGAGCACTCTCCCGGCGGATCAGGCAGGGGGTCATCTATGCCACTGCCTGGGCAAGGTGGGGCCGGCTGGAGTTCTGGCCCCGGGTTAGAGGATCATTTCTTTGTTGGTCTCTGCGCAGACACAGCAGCACCTTGTCAGTGAGTGTGATTCTGATGACGTCCGTCCAGCAGCCCCCATTAATTCACACTCTGAGCCGGC
This sequence comes from Tonatia bakeri, assembly GCA_004024845.1. NCBI lineage: Eukaryota > Metazoa > Chordata > Mammalia > Chiroptera > Phyllostomidae > Tonatia > Tonatia bakeri. Next base: position 13,358 of record PVIA01002255.1, read on the forward strand.
ATGACTCATGGCCTGGAATCAGCCATTGTTGAGTCTGAGGGAGGCAAGTGGGAAAAGCAATGGGAAAAGGTGCCGGCAAGGGAACGTTCTGTCCTGTCCCCTATGAGTCACGTGGCAGAGTCATGGCAGAGACAGTGATACAGGTGATGCCCTTGAAAATTCTAAGGCTCTCAGGCTGAGGGGCCAAGTGCGGGGAAGGCACTATTAGCCAGCAGTGGAAGGAGCAGCAAGAATTCATTCATTCACTCACTCACTCACTCATTCAGTCACAGTTACTTGTCACTGTCCTCTCTGTGACAAGTGCCTTTCTTGGCACTGCAGACACCCTGGTGATCAAGATATCGTCCTTGCCATGGACCTGAGCGGGGACACAGACAATGAAATGGCTTCTGTCCCACCCGTGTTCCTGAAGCTCCTGGAAGCCAACACTCAACTCTTAGATGAGTTTAGACACTTGGCAAAAAGTGTCGTCTTTGTCCGTTCGGGCCGCTTGAACAAGACACTGGACGGGGGGCTTAGAAACGGCAAACATTATTTCCTGCAGCTCTGGAGTCTGGGAGGTCTGGGGTTTGGCACTGGCAGATTCGGTGTTTAGGGAGGGCTTCCCGGTTTATAGAAGGTGCCTTCTCGCTTGCTGTGTCCTCCAAGGTGGAAGGGATCAGGGTGCTCTGTGTGTCTCATTTATGAGGGCACTGACCCCATGTGTGAGGGCTTTATCGCCTCCCAAAACCATCACCTCTAGGGGTTAGGATTTCAATATATGACTTCATGGGAGGGCGTGACACAAGCGTTCAGACTGTAGCAAATTCTAAGATGAATAACACGTGGGCCCTGCCCTGGAGGCGTGGTCGTCTCTCAGCAAGGTTCCGGGAGGCAGTGGCGCGGCATCTCGAAGCAGCAGGGAGAAGGGAGAGGAGGACTCACCTTGCAGAATTGAATTATGAACTCAAGACCTCCTGCTTCAGAGCCAAGTGGGCAAAGTCACCTTAGGAGAGAGTCCTCAGTCAGCAGGACTGTAATTGGATTTAATGCATAACTTATATAAAGAAAGATTGTTTTGAGTGGCAAGAACGTCCCCCACCTGTCCCAGCACTGCCTGGAGACTGGGCACCTTGGTTGTCCCTGTGACTGGGACGGTCTCATGGCACAGAGGCACTCCCCAGGCTACCTGTGGGTGGCAGGTGGCCTGATGTATAAACAGTCCCTCCTTCCTGCCCTGTCCTTGCCATGGCTCCCCCCAGGGCGAGTCCATCCCCCACCCCATTGTCTTGGGCCTGGGTTTGCTGCAGGCAGGGGAAGTCAGTGGGCTTGAGAGAGCAGGGCTGTGAGCAGTGGGCCCGGCCAGCCTGCCTCTTCTGCTCCTGCCTTCTGCCCCAGCGGCCCTTTCAATCTGGGAATGAGACACACGTGAAGCTGACTTAAACCCCCACCTGTGAACTTGTGAATAGAAAACGAGTGCTGTTGTTTCGGGCCAGTGAAATGTCAGTTTGTTACGCAGCACCATCATCATTGCAGAAACCTGACGGATACTAGGACCTGCAGCAGACAAACAGTCCAGTCACGGACGGGGTGGCATTCCCCTCTCCGCTCTGGTCCCTGGCTCTCTAAGCCATCTGGTAACTTAGCTGCCGGCACAGTGCCCTGCGGGGAGAGAAGGAGCTCATTGGGCAGGTGTGAATATTACTTCAGAGTTTGCGTTCTCCTCATAAATTATCACGCTGGCTTCACTCACCAGTCTCACATGGGAGGTTGAGAGGAGACAGGCCTGAGGCTCCTCCTCGCTGAGACCCCTGCAAGGCCACAGTGCGTGGCTGACCACTGCACCTCAGTGAGGGCCCTGACCATGTCCATGGGGCCTCCTTGTGACCTGACGGCAGCCAGCTTTTCTTAAGCCACACTACCCAACAGCCAGAAGGAGCTCCTCAGAGCCAAGTTCACAAGTCACTGTAAGGCCAGGTAACATCAGCAAGACGGACCAATCTTATCAGGGTACAGGAGTGGCTCTCAGTTGGGGGAAGGGAGTGAATCACATGATATCAAATCTCATTTCTAGTGGCAGGGTGGGTTGGAGGGTGGGGCGTAATTGTGATAACATTCCCCGGGAGAGCCTGGCCTCACCCCACCACTGTGTTAATGGGATCAGAAAGCTTCCTGGGGGATGCAGCGTCCAGAGGAACTCTGGAGGATGGGAAGGACTTTGTTAAACAAAGATGGCGGTGAGGGCATAGCAGATAGAAAGAATGACAGGGGCAGGGGCACAGTCGGAGGAGGGGTGTACAGGATGTCTGGGGAACAGCAAGGCCAAGCAAACCTGTACAACTGGAGCCCAGGGCACAGCTGAGACCACGGGAGACACAAGGCTGGGAAGTCAGGCCTGTGCACCACGGAGGGGCCAGATGCCCTGGGGAGGCGTGAGTGCTCAGAAGGGGCAGGCAGCGGAAACACATGGGCCTGGGGACCCTCCACCATAGACCAGGTCCCCTCCAGCCAGGCCAGGGAGCAGCCCGGGATTCTAAGGGCCTGGTGTGGTCCTTCTGCTCCACGGACCTGGGCCTGCTCCAGAGGATGCAGCCCCCCGGTGGGACACCCCCATCTCCAAATACAATCACATGGGGAGTTAGGACTTCAACATGGAATGTTGAGATTTTGAAGAAGAGTTTGAATCATGGATATTTTGGTCCAAGTGGGTTTTACCTATTGGCTCACATATCTGCTCTCACCTAAAGGCTGTGGGACACCAGGGCAAATTGGATTGTGGACCTTTACCCAAGGTGTGAGTCAGTGAGAGGGGGCCTCACAGCAACCACATGTAGAGGGTTGCTCCTGAACTTGGAGGGTAGGGAATCATCTTGACAGCCTGTCAGAGATCACTTACACTCCTACTGTGGTGCCTTGCGCACAGTAGGTGCTCCACCCAAATGAATGAACCAACAAATGAGTGAACGATGATGACTTCCGCTGAATCTAGTAAATGCCAAACCTACGGGATCTTGATAACAGAGACTTGCTCTCTCCCCTCTGTCCGCCATTCACCTCTGAGTTTATTTTGTTCCTTGAGCGTTCAGAAGGGCAGAACCCCCTCTAAGTCTCTGTGAAGTGAGCCTGAGATGCATCGCAGAGGTGTGAAAAGCAGCTGTCTAAGGAGATCTGGGTGACAGCTGCTGGAGGGCTCCGATCCAGTTCCTCCGGGGGTGCGGCGCTGAGGTTCACGGCGGTTTCGTGATACACAGACAGGTGGGAATGGATTTCCTCATTACCCAGCTGGCTAGACGGGGATTTTCTTTTTTTCCTCTTGCTTTGCGGTGTTCACATACTTATTTTGAGCTCTGTCTGAGGTGGTTAGGACTCCAAAGGATCAGACTAATGCTGTTTGATAATTAAGGAGAAGCTTGTTTAATAAATGTTGAAGGATGCTGCCAGCTTCACTTTGAACCACGTATGAGTCATACCGTGGGAAAAAGTGTTCTGCTGGGTCTATTTCACGACGACTTACCTTACTGACAAAATATTTCATAATTTTTCAAGTTATGTGGGATAAATCACACCAATGGTCCACCCTGCAAAACTTGGGTTGGAAAAGAGCTATTAGAGTAGGATTCCTGGTCTAGCAAAACTATCCAATTAGGTATAGACGACAATAAATGTTTGATAAGTTCAACTGACACCCAGCGACTGCCTACCACATATGAAGAAGGCATCACACTCAGTGCAGAAGGTGGACAAGAAACGGAAAAACGGCATATTAAGGACCTCTGGCTTCCTAAGTATTATATGGCACAATAATGTAAAAACACGTAGTGTGCTTTAAAAATCAGCGTAGGCATTGCATCATTAGGACCTCAGCTTTCCAAGTACAGGTTTCCTGTCAAACCTTTCATATGCTGAATGGCATAAAACAAAGAAGCAATTGCCATTAATTTGTATGGAGAAGATTTTGTGTTCCCAGACCCTCCAAAGTAACCTACCAGATCATACCAAATAACACATAAAACCCGAACGAACACCAACATAGAGTAAAAGCAGGAATGCACAAAATAAATCAAGCTACAGCAGAGATGCTCCCAGACAGCTCGGAGCTCTGGCGGGCTGATGCTGAGCTGTGAGCCTGGTTCCCCGGGAGAAGTCAGGTGGGGCCTCTCTCCTGCTGGAGGTGGGGGGCAGGGGGGCGTTGCCACTGCCTCTGTAACTGCTCAGTGCCAAACAAACACTGGGTGCCATTTTCCCTTGCTGCTTTTTTTGGTAAAAGCAAAAATCCTCTTTAGATTTCTTTCTGTTAGTGCAAACAGGTATGAATGCAGGTCTGTCCTAAAAGCCAACAGGTGTAATGCGAACTTGCAAAAAGTGGGGGACACCTGTGCACACCCTGAATCCTGCACCAGCTCAGAGGGGTTCTGCGGGCATGGACAATTTAGAAAGTTCCGACCTGAACAAACGACAGCTTGCAGATGTGCTGGCAGAGCTTCCATAATGTTGTTAAAAACAGGCGTGTGAACGGTGTTTTAGCCGAGAGCCAAAACAAAGGAAGGAAAGGCATTTGTGGGTCCCTGCCAAGGGTCCAGTGGGTGCTGTTGTTAGCCGATCTTTCTCTCTTTTGCTGGAAAGGTTTTCCCTAAGCTCACAGGGAGGGGTCCACCGAGAGAGGAGAGCACTCTCTCACCTACAAATCTGGATTCGAGAGCAGCCAGATAACGCTGGTCCCTCTCAAAAAGGCCCTTATTATGATGGGATTCTGTATTTTTTTCCCTCCCTCCCCACGCTCACCAGAAGGCTCTACAGAAAGTCTCCATAATTCGCTCCTTTGTGTTCCTCATTAGGGCCAGAGAGGAACCCTATTGAGCTTCCCTGACATTATCTCAGCCCACCTGATGCTTGGGTGTTTTCAAATGTCATATTGCTTGAGGAATAATAGCAGCTCTGGTTAGTTGAGTCACTGCACTGGGCGTGGAACATGTAAGTTAAAAGGTACTACTACAAGAGAGGAAGTCAAGGTCATTGGCACGCACTGAAGAAACGGGGCCCTTTCTAACTCTCCTGGACGTTCGGGAGCCAAGCCAGTGCTGGCAATGCTGTCTCGGGGTTACCTCGATGCATGCGATTGGCGACCGGCTTCTGTCCTCAGCAAGAAGTGAGTTTGAGCCTCTCATCACAAAGAGCGGGAATCAGGCCATGAAACCTCGTCACTATGACAACCACAGACAGCCAAAGAGAGCGGTGAGCTGGATTCGTCAAGGTTGGCACCAGCGCAGTCAAGGCTGATTTGCAACTGGTGGAATGGGTTCTGGGCATCCCTGGGTTGGAAGACCGCAGGCAGCCCCCACCTCCCTGGTGTGGGTGACCGTGAGACCACGGGTGCAGGTGGGCACTCGTTCCGCCAGCACTCCCTTCCCACAGCGGTGCGCCACCCATCCGTCACTCACATTCGTGCGTGGGGGCAGAGCCTCGCAGCTGCCCCTGCCTCCCCGGTGCCGCCCTCCTTGGCTCTGCCTCTGTGGAACAGGCAATGCTGGGCAAGGCCAGCCGTGAGTTGGGATCCCAGGACCCTAAGGAAGTGCCAGGCCAGCAAATCACTCATTTACTCTGCCCTCCTAGGGTTTGGTGGTGTCTCCTGGGTTCCAGTACTGCAGAGGGAAATAAACCCACTGATATGGGTCAAGGAGAGAATTTAGTCCCAAAGTTACAATCTTAAAAGCCTACAAGGACACCAGATGATTACATAAAATTGTGAATCTGGATGCGTTTAACACTTTAAGGAGTCAGACAGGGCCAGTGTTTGAACTGGCCATCTCAAAGGAATTCAAATTTAAAACAACTCTCCTGCCCCTAACAATGAACAAAATAAAACACACAGCCCAAACAAAACACATCTGTGGGTGTCAAGTGTCCCTTAGGTTGCCAATACACAAGTTCCTATTCTGGTCTCTGCCCTCGTTTTATAGACCAAGAGACTGGGTCCTAAGGGGGAATGTTACCGGGACAGGACTAGAATCCAGGTACCTAAATTTCCATCCGCGGATGGTGACCTCACAAAGCCCGCCCCCATCATTTGTTGGGGGGCAGGCAATGGATGTCGCTAGACTTCTAAGTCCCAAACCTACAGCTGTGCTGACACCAGGCCACCCCTTACTGGGACTTCCTGGGAATGGCTGAGCTGCCCATCACGGGAAGGGCACAAAGGAGGTTCGTTTGGTGGCCTTTGTGGCTCGGTTTCTCCATGTGTCACCTAGCAGTGAAGCTTCCTGATTTGTCTATCTTATGTCATGACCCCCGTGTGCCTCAACCCCCGTGCGACGCTGTCTGGACGAGGATGCTGTGAGGGTGGAGGGAATGGACCATGGAAGCCCCCCCTATCCCTGAGACCAGCAGCCAATGCAGAGGAAGTGCCCGGCACAGAGGACACACTCGCGAAGCATTCCTTGTCACTGTAGCGAGTTGTGTCACTGTTACCACTGATGTGCTCTCAACCCCACGGGTAAAATTAAAATGTTACCCAGGAGCCGAACTCCTAGGGAATGCCTCAGAACCAGCACGTCAAGGAAAAGCACAAGGAGAGAAATGACACAGGCCAGCCAGGAAAACAGAATGATGGAAATGGACCAGGTGTGCAACCGGGACAGACCTTTCCATCAGTCCGGGAGATAAGAATTAGGCAATTCGTTCTCAAGAAAGATCTGGCAGAGAGCTTTCTCTGAAAAATAAAAATTGAACAATCTGTGTACTAAAACCTTTAGGAAAGAAATTTTGCTTCAGTAAATGCTCCCTATTCAAAATGATCATGAGCCAGAAAAGGCATTTTCCTCAAGTAAACTGAAAAAATTTCTTGTCAATGAAAAACTTTCGGAAAAAAAAGTAAGAGGAGCAAATCCATCGTAAGCGATTCAGACGCACTCGGCTGCTGAGATGTCTGACAGCGTTGTTGCAGGCTGGGTTTCTGCATGCAGGAAGGCATCGGCGACTTCCCAGCCTCTGATCCCTTCTGCAGAGCCTGCCGCCACCGAGGGGACATTTCCACTTCCCCGAACGTGTGCCCCTCTGTCTCCAGGCTGCTGAGACCCATGCTGGAGCATGTGGCCACCTCCCAACAGTCCTCGCCAGCAGCAGAGTGCCGTATAAGTAGACAGGAGAGAGGCTCCCACACCCGCCAGTCCCCTGGCCCAATCTGCGGCCCCCTCCCCTCGGCCCAGCACCACCAGGACCCACCTGGACCCTCATCTTCAGTCTGTCACCTTCATCCCTCAGAGGCCCCGCGCTTCCCCAGCTGGGGTATGTTATGACTCAACCCCTGATACTGGTCTGCTGCCAGGAGGGGAGGTGGGGGTATATCCCGAAGGGGTGCACGAGGCCTTGAAAGGCTGAGCCCTCTGCGTGGTCTCCCAGCTGGCCTCTGACTGGAGGGGTGGGTCACTGCTGCAGGGTTGCGAGGTGCTGAGGGATCTGGGCCTTCAAGGTTTTCAAGGGCAGCCACCAGACGACCCCATGGCGACCATCAGGGTCCCAATCTTTCCCACCTCCAGTCCTGAGTTGACACGGGCAGCTTGCTGGGGCTGGGTACCCAGTCCCTCTGGAGGACGGGGCGGGGGGGGCGGGGGGGGGGCTGCTCCTGCAGCAAAGCCCTGGGCCCGACTCCCCCGCCTCCGAAGCAGGAGATGCGAGTCCCTGCGTGCTACCCAGAAACCCTCTGAGCTTCTCCACACTTTGCTTTTGGCAATCTCTCTCCAAGGCATCAGTGACACCATTACAAACCATCCCACACCACTGGGGTCATTATAGGGATTAAGTGACATCATAGAAGTGCGTAGGACTCTACCTGGCACATAGTAAGTGCTTAATAAGTATTTGCTGTTATTATTGTTTAAAAGGAGCAGTGTGGTATCATGGAAAAGATGTCATTTCTAGTCAAGAAATGTGGAGTCAGATGCTGGCTCTGAAGCTGACCGCAGTCTGGGGCAGTCTGGGCACTCCTGGGCCTCCTTCTCCTCTGTGAGAAAGAATGTGGTTGTATCCACACAGGGGTGTTACACATGCCAAAGGGCAAAGCATCGAAGACAATTTTGCACATGAATTAGGTGCCGTCTGTGAGAGTGTGCTCCTTTCGCAGTTTACGCTGTGTCCCTGTCTTTCAAGAACAATTACAAAGACTGGGCCCGGGCCTGGTGGGGATGAGAGGGGGCCGTGTCCAGCCTGAGCCGGACGGCCGTGCACCGACCCCAGGAGGAGGCATTCCCATCTCCCTCCACAGAGGAAGGAGGCAGAAACCCGGTAAAGGAGCAGGGGGATCACCCCTGCATGTGTGGCCGTTCCCAGCCTCTCAGGCCCCGACCGACCCCCACTGGAGGGACAACAGCCACAGCCTGCCTGCCACCGCCCCCGGGGGTGTGCCTGAGGCCTGGCTCAGGTTCAGTCCCTTTCTTCTCATGCTAGGGCACAAGACCCCCAGCCAAGAGAAAACCACAGGCTTCAATGTGCTCACTCTTATTTGAAGTGTTTTGTTACCTCTTGACAACTGACATTTGTATCTGAATTGCTTCCACAGCATTAACCGGGTATTTGCTAGAGGAGTGCTCACTGTTACCATTCAGGAAGGGACAGACTCCAGAATTTCGAATGGTTGGAACGGACAGGGTCCGCTTCTAAACTCGTGCTCCCTCCGCCCCTCTCTCAACACCTGTGCCTACTGTGGGCCAATCACACTCACGAAATGTAAACAGAGACCTTTTCCCAGCTTCCAGAGTGTGATGTTAACGAGGAGAAGTAGATAAGAGAAGAAAAGGCTCTCAGACTTTGAAGCTGTGTTTCATAAAGAGTTAACGATCAAGACGTAAGCTATGAGGACTTTCCCCAAAAGAACATGACGTTGAAGGAAAAATCCATCTCAGTACGGATGAAAGAAAAATAAAAAACGGGGATTTTTTTGGGGGGTGGGGTGGGGACAGAGTATTTGTGTAAAGGCAAAGTAAACTCAGAACGTGTGTAAGTCTTTGACATTTATGGGCCACCACGTGGAGCAATGACACCACTCATTTGTTAGACCTCTTCACGCTCATGGGGCCGTGCCCTCCGCCTAACAAGCAGTGTCTCATCTCATCTCCTCACCAGCCCAGTAAGAAGATGGCATTAGTGCCATCTTTCAGGAGAGGACATGGGGTCTCAGTGGTTGGGCAATCGGTCCCCAGTTACAAGACGGGTAGTGGTGATGCCATGGGCTATAGGTGTGTTTAATCTGAAGCCTGAGTTCTTCCCCCTTAGGGGAATTGTATAGAGTTTAACACAGTTGTTTCCACTTTATGAGACACACCGTGTACACGAACACCACCAGAAAACAACAGAAGCCCCTGAGAAGTGGTGGTGAGGCCACGGCTGGGCTCTCTGGCTAGTTGGCTGCTCGCTGCTGCACACCAGTTTCCATGGGAGCACCATTCATGCCTTTGCCTTAACAAATGAGCTGTGGGCCCTGGTTGGGTAGCTCAGTTGGTTAGAGCACTGCCCTTCTATGCCAAGGTTGTGGGTTCGATCCCTGGCCAGGGCACATACAAGAATCAACCAATGAGTGCATGGATAAGTAGAACAACAAATCAGTGCATCTCTTTCTCTCTCCCCTCCTCTCCCTCTAAAAAATCAATCAATAATATACATTTTTTAAATGAGATGTGTAAGTGATGGACTTTCAGAATAAAGTCTCCACGTTCCTCATTCACTAGGGCATTAGCCAATGCACTTCAGCCATTTCTTAGTCTATCCCTGTGCTAGCTAGAATTCTAGGCTGGTCACACTTCTTTCATCTGGATTTTGAAGGCTTTGCTCCTCTGCGTCATTGAGTTACGTATGACTGCTGGGAAGTGTGATGCCGTTCCAATCCTGACCTTTGGCATGTGAGTTATCTTCTCGGGAATGTTGCTTTTAGGGTCTGTCTTTGCCGCTAGTATCCTGCAATGACATAATCGAATGCTTCAGAGTAGGGCTGCTGGGCTGTTGGTGGGCTCCTTCAATCTGAGCACTCAAATTTCTGGGGACATGGGGACAAATAGTTTTTTCGAGATATAATCTACATACCATAACATTCACCCCTTTCAATTACACAAGCCAGGGGTTCCAGCATATTTGCGGAGTCACGCGACCAGCACCGTAATGCAGTTTTGGAACACCTGCGTCCTGCCCAGCAGAAATCGTGGTTAGCGGCCATGCCCCGGCTCCCTCTGTGATAACCCTCCTCTGCTCCCTCTGTGTTCTTGTGCTAATCAGGCATTAGTCCCCAGGACTGAGGTTTTAATTTTCTTATCTCCCATTTCCATTCTCCCCCTTTCTCTGTTCTGTTTAAGGGGTTTCTCAACATAACTTCCAAAGCTTTTATTGTGAATTTCATTCCTGTCACAATGTTTCGAATCTCCAAGAGCTCATTTTTGTTCTCCGAATGTTCTTTGTGTAACCCTCCTGTTCTGTTTTCATGAATGCAGTATCATTTTTTATCTGTCTGAAGATATAATTTATGGCATTTTTTGGAGTTTTCTGCTCCTTCATTATTTGTTTCCCTGGAGTTCTCTCTTTTTGTTCCTTATTTCGGTCTCTGATTTTCATGTCAGAGCTTCCTCGGATATTTGGAGACCCGACTGCCGACTCACACCCAGCTGTGAAGCGCTCAGAGTGCTCCTGGGTGTGGCTGTCACCCGACCTCATCCCTGGGGAAGCTTTAAACCCGACACAAATGCCAGGGCCCCACTCTTGGAGCCTCTGACTCGGTGGGTTGGAACCCTGTCATTCATATTTTTAAAAGCTCCCAGATGACACCTGTACGGCAGGGGGGAAACTCTGCTGGGGCTATTGGCCCCTTCCCTGGGGCGTCCTCACTGGGGTGCAGACAAGGAGCATATGATTTTCCTTCAGGCCCATCAGATTCTTCAGAAAAGAATTTCCATCTCCCACCTTGGGGGTGGGTGTCTGGCTGCTGACATCCTGGGCCCCTCCTGGGAGAAGGGGCCGAGGGTGTCCCCAGGACTGGGCGTGCTCACACTGTCCCTCTGTGCCCATGTCTGGACTCAGAGTAAATCTCTGGCTCGGCGATTCTGGTCCTGTAGCGTCCAGCATCAGCATCCCATCACCTAGACACCTGTTCGAAATGCAGATCCTCAGGCCCCGGCTTGGACCTGCTGCGTCTGGCAACCAGCAGTCAGTGTTAGGGTGTTCTCTGGTCTTCTGTTGGGGAGCAGGGAGGACAATCACTGTTGCTCGGAAAGGGGACGGGCCGAGCGCCCAGGAGCTTCTGCTGCAGATGCTCGGCCAGTCGCCCGGTTTCTGGCATCACCGCATCTCCACCGCTACAAGCACCTGGGCCCCCAGTTTCACAGCCGGAGGGCTCGTCATGGAAAGCGGGGGTTTGGGGTCTTTCTCCAGGACCCAGTTTCATTTCCCTGGCTTCCTAAGACAGGCTCTTCCCCTGCATTAGCTCCCTTCCAGCTCCGAGACGCTCTTGTCCTCTTCCCCTGTCATCCTCTTTACCCTGGCAGCGCGTGTGCTTGCTGGTCCCTCTGCTGACATTTTGAGTGAGTTCACAAGAGGCCCTTTAATCCACCGGGTTTCACCGAACTCTCAGGGTAAAGACTAACTGACTGAAGCACACGGCAGGAGGGAGGAAAAAAAGAACCACACCATGATGTATGGGTTTGCATACTTGTATGGAGTCTACATGCGTGTTGATGCGTGGTATGGACCCACATACGCTCAGCTGCTGAGGTCACCTGCCACCTCAACAGAGTTACGTTAGAGACCAGGGAGGGGTGGAGCAGAGGGAGAAACACTAGTATTTTTAAATTTATTGACCCCTGAACAATTCGTATGACTTCAAAGTGTTACTTGGTTTTTTTGAAATGTTGAAAATGTATTGTCTTTGCACAAACTGACATTTTAAAAATTTGTGTAGTGACCTGGTTGGCCCACCCAAAGGTTGGGTTTTTGGAGAAAAAACAGCCTGAACTTCCAGGCGCTGTCTCAGTCTCAGACGCAGGCCGGGCCCACACAAGGCCAACGAGGCCCAGGTGCACGAGCACCTGGGGCTGGACCGTGGCCTGCTTTGCTCCTGGCGTTTGGTTCAGGGTGAACGAAGGGCCCTCCTCCCTGGCTGTAACTCAGACTCCCCTGGCCAACGCCGGCAGCGGCAGGGACAGCAGCAGAGCATCTGCTTGCCCCCCACGGGGACTAATGAAATCCCCAGGTGATTCAAATGTACAGGAAAGGTTGAAGCTCATTTACTAGCTGTGAATTTCATCCGGTTTTCAAACCAGAGAAATCAGCTCTCCAATGTCACTCAGGTCTGAAACACAGGTCGCTTTACTAGCGTTTCAAGATTCTTTAACTTTCTGACATTACATAGCACAATGATACCAGGGAAGCTTTTAGTCTGTGTCTTAAATAAAATACAGCCTGGTTTCGGCTTCACTAGAACCTTCGTGATCGAGTGAGCAGTATATCTCGGCGTTTCCAAGCTGGATGCACTCCCATGGGCCTCTGGGGTAACGCAACGCTTCATCTTACAGATGTGGAACCGGCGCCCAGAGGTATTCCTTTGCCGATTTACTGTGTTGGGGGTTGGGGAGGGAAGAGAGAGGGAGACAGAGAGAATGTGTGTATGTGTGTGTGTGTGGGAGAGAGAGAGAGAGAGAGAGAGAGAGAGGAAGGAAGAGGGAGGGGGAGCTAGGAGGGGAGGAAAAGAGGAAGATTGAATGTTGTAAAACTTGTATTACTTTCTCCAGTTTATGTAACTGGTTTATTCTCTGTTATGTCAGGAACCCTCTCTAAGGATCAGTTTTACCTGACCTTGAACAAAGTTAGTCAAGGTCCAAATAAATAATCGAGCATTGCTCATCCCTTCTTCCTTACGGATTTGTATGAACCAGATCTTGGCCTTGGCCTCTTGCCGAAAACAAAGAATGATTTAAAAATTTTTTTTTCTGTATCTTTACCCAGTGTGCTTCTCTAAGAGGTGGTGTTTTCTTCCTTGCAGCTTTATCGAAAGTATTTTATCTCAGAGAGAAATCCTCCTGGCTTAACCTGCAAGGTCCCGGAACAAACGCCGTGTGAACGAGGCAACGAGGCATCGAGGCATCGGACCGCCAGCCTACATGTCCGAGAGCCCGGGAAGGCTCCGCCAGGGTGCTGCCCTCGCCGAGGCGGCATCGAGTCACGAGACAAGGCGGTTCGCGGCAGGAAATAGGTTACGCATGTCAGGAGCCGGGACTATAAATACATCGGGGGAGGAAGGGAATGAACGTTCATTGGATGGAAATGTATCCTTGGGCTTTTCTGTATTCAAATCACATGACACTTCCGCACTGGGCTGTTACAAATGTCATATCACGTGGTATGTTATCTCCAACGCCCACTTCTGGTTTCCCAGGTTTATCGGTCAACCTCCAACAGTGGGGGGAAGTTCACCCTCGCCAGCACTTGGTGGGGTCAGGCTCTATTTTAGACATTCTGCTGGGTGGGCAGTGGTAGCTCAGGATTCAGATTTGTGTTCCTCAATAACGCATGATGCTGCACGTCTTTTCGGGCGTCTATCAGCCATCTGTCGTCTTTCGTGGAGCATCTGTTGAAACCTTTTGCCATTTGTGAATGGGGTTGTTTGTTTTCCTTATAATTAAGCTTTAAGAGTTCTTATTTGTATTCTGAATATAAGTGCTTGGTCAGATCCACACTTTGAAGATATTTCTTTTCCAAGTCTATGGCTTTAAACTATTTCTTTCACCAGTGTACTTCAAAGAGCAAAAGTTCTTAATTTTGGTGAAATCCCACGTCTTCCTCTTAAAAAAGGATTGTGCTGTTGGTGTCAGAGCTAGGAAATCTTTGCTTAACCCACGTTTACAGAGATTCTCTCCCGTGCTTCTTCTCGAAGTTTCATACCCTTAAGCTTTATATTTAGACCTATGATTCATTTCGAATTACATTTTAATATGATGTGAAGCATGAATCAAAGTTTTTTTCCCCCCATGGGAATAAGATAATTTAAAAAAACTTTCTTTTCTCCACTGAATTTCGTACCTTTGCCAAAAATCCATTGACTACATACGTCGGGGTCTATTTCTGGACTTCCCACTCTGTTCCATTGCTTTGTTTGCTTATCATCACTCTAAAATGACATTCTCCTGATAACTATAGCCTTAACATAAGAGCTAAATCAGATCCTCCAACTTTGTTCTATTTTTTTTAAGTGTTTTGGCTATTTTAGGTCCTTTGAATTTACATATAGCTTTTAGAGTGGATTATCAATTTCTAAAGAAAATGGCTTGCTGGAGTTTGATTAAGATTACATTGAACCTATAGGTCAATTTGGGCAAATGAGCAAGGGTGAGTCTTCCGATCCACAAGCATGGCCTACTTCTGCACTTACTTAGGTTTTCTTTCATTTCACTCAGTGGTGGTTTGTAGTTTGGACAGGACTAGTCTGACACAGCTTTTGCATGCATTTTTCTAAGCATTCTATATTTTTGATGCTACCATGAATTTTTCAATTTCAATTTCTCACTGCTGCTAGTGTATAGAAACACCACAGATTTGTGTGTGTTGATCTTAAGCTCACTTATGGGTTCTAGTAGCCTTTTTGCAGATTGCATAGGATTTTCTCCATAGACGATTAGGTAGTCTACCCTGAAAATCATGTAGACAATCACAGACATCGTGTAGTCTAGGTCATTATCATCTCTGGTGTTTATGACCCCTTCATACAGGTCTGTTGCACCACCTGCTATAATTTTTTTCATGCCAAAATTTTCTTTAGTATTTCTTGTCCTGTGGCTCTGTAGATGATAGTATTATTTTTGGCTTTTGTGTATCTGAAAAAGTCTATATTTTGCTTCCACTTTTGAAGGGTATTTTCATTGGGTTACAGAATTCTAGACTGACAGATTTTCTTTCAGTACTTTAAAGATGTTCTGGATGCTTTTAAGATTTTTCCCTTTTGGAGACAACTGTATTTGAACATCAATAAAAAAAAAGCTAAAAAATTTTTTTCCCTTTATCATGGGTTTTAAGAAATTTGATTATCATGTGCCTTGCTTGGGGTAGTTTTATTCATGTTTATTGAGATTGGGGTTCATTGAGTGTCTTGGATCTATACGTTTATTGTTTTCATCCATTTTGGAAAAATTAGGCTATTATTTCTTCAAAATTTTTTTCTGTCCCCTTTCTCCTTTCCTTCAGGGAATCCAGTGACCTCACCGGCTTACTTTGGATTACCCAAAAGGTAAACAACTGTAGCCCAGAGATGAGACATGAAAAAGGAACACAACTGACCTTTGATACACCCTTGCCAAGGAGACGGAGGGAGAGAGGGTGCAGGAGAGACAGGGGGCGTGTAGGGCGGGAAGTCAGGAGGTTCCCTGTTCACACTGCACCCACACTCACCATGCGGCTTCAGATGAGTCCCTTTACCTTTCCAAATGTTAGTATTTTCCGTGGTGAAATTTGGGAGTTGTTCTCAATGATATCCAAGATTCCTTCCAACTTACACCTCTTTTGGTTCTTGGAAATTTTTGGTGGAGGAAAGGCAGAGAGAGGACTCATATCTTCACATGCACTGATATCCATTTATCTCCCTTCTTAGAGTATGTCATCTGGACAATTTGAGCTCATTAGAATTCGAGAACAAGATTATTTGGAGCAACCCTCTCACTGAAAACAACTAAATACTGGATTTAAAAAAATTCCTTAAGGACATCAAAGTGCCTGACCAAATGTGCCCTTACTGGGACATCAGGAACTTAGAGAAAGAGGCAGCGAACTAAAGCACAACAGCCCGTCCAAGGGAACTGGTTTCTTATGGGTCTAGACCCCCAAGGATAGGGATGTTCTAGTGACAGGGAATTTTATGACAATCAATCTTCATCAATGGGTGGGATATTGACATCAAAAAGCAGGTTCCATTCCCCCAGTGAATTCCTTATTTAATACTAGCTGTGATCAAGAATTAGAGTTTGCTGTCTGAGATGAAAACAGCCACTATATTAGAGGCTCAAGCTGAGCTGTTAGATCGTTAATCTACTTGACAGGACCTCCAGGTACTTATTTCACAGCCAGAGAGTCTTAAACCATATTCCCTCATCCTTCCATAGGTAATAGAGGAGATGTGAACTTTCACTCATCAGGCCCTTTCCTTCCCTCTGCCACTTACTTCCTGGTGGCTTTTCATTTCCGCCAACAGCGAGGCGTGTGGTGATGCTGAGTTTTAATATCATTCTTTCCCAATCCATCAGCTCAGATATTGACTGTGAAACAGGTCCATGTGCCAGCTCCTACCAAAGCCATTTCCTGTTTAGATTCGTAAAACAGGAACAGCCTTCTAAAGGCACGTGCTTATCGTGACGATTGATGATTCAACAAAACACCAGTGGGGTTACTTTTAATTTTGGGCTAAGGGGACAAACAAGCCCCATATTGGCCCATGGGGATAAAAGGGTCATAAAAGTAACTCTTGTTCAACCCAGGGCAACCCAAAGATTCCCCAAGTCTTGTGTCCTAGAATACGGCAGCCAGGAGATGTGCAGTGCTGGTGAATGGACACTCTCATTCTTTTGCTTTGTATCTCCAAGAGCCCATGGGCAATGTCCGTGTATGTGGGTGTCTATATGACCTGGGTGGTGGCTGACGTTGCATAAGGAGTGTTAATTACAACGACACAACGAAATTAGCTGAGGCTTAACCTTGTGGGAAAGCCCTTCCAAGCCTATTCTCTGTTTTTGGCTGTTCCTCAAAGGATGCTCTTTTAAGATTTTTATTCTCTGGGTGAGGTCATTAGTGAGGTCTTTAATCTTCCAAGAAATCGTCAAAATTGGGAGGGCTGTTTCTGTTTGTTTGTTTGTTTTTTCACCCCTGGACTTACAAACTTCCAATGTATAATTAAAATGGCAATATACTACTCTTGATTATAGTTTTCAGAAGCAAATTAGATTATCAAGTAGCCTCCTGGATGAAGAAGTTAGGAGACTTTTACTCTGATTTAGCATGCCTCCTACTCATGGGACCAATATTCTGTGAAGCACACAGCTCTCCTCCACACAGCAACACACCTTTCACAACAAACACTTACTGCGCCCGCACAGCGTGCCAGGCACTATTTTTAAGTGCTGGAGACATAGAAGTAAACAAAAACAAATCTCTGCCCTTATCAGTTGGGATACTTCCTAGCCACGTCACGCTATGAGCATAACCTTCCTAAAGGTCTGAAACACCATGAATGGTATTGATGTAATAATTTGAGGATTAGTGTTGATTTCAGTTGCAAAGCAAACAGCAGTCTCCCCCGGCCCCCAGCCCACTGCTCACCCCTGCCATGGCCCCCAGCAAACACAAATATCCTTTATGCTCTCTGGCTTAGGTGGTTTTCAAACCAGGCTTCTGGAGAGTGCTTATTTGTTTAAAAATAGAGAGTAAACATCAAAACATTACCTGCAGTTTCAAGTAGCATACTTAATGCCTATTTATTTTGTCATGGGGTTTGGAAGTTGAGAGAATTCTTTTCAGTGCCAAAGCAGCAAAGAAAAAATATGAACCACAATAAAAAAAAAAGAGTGAAATCGAAGCTTTGACCTAAAATACCACACATTGACTCAGATTCTTTTTGCTTTCATATGCCATGGAAGGGTTTTTTTTTTCCATCAAATTGACCTTATCTGTCAAAGCCAAAGACTCAGGGCTGCCGTCCAGCATTACGCCTTTGTTCTCATAACCCTTTTACTACCTTCTGTGGTTTTCAGGAAGCTAGACTTAAAAACCAATCATAGCACAGTATCTCTTTCCACAAAAAACTTTTCTTTTATCCCAAGAGTTTTAAAATATTTTCTAGTGAATCCCAACTGGAATTCATTGCAGTTGGGGAGTGAAATGAAGACCCCTTAACTGGCTCTTGTTGAAGATGAAAGAAAATCTTAGTTGGAGGATTTATTTATTTGGGCTGCTTATATGTAAGGGAAATGTCCTCTAACCCGCTTCTGCCCAGATGGGCTGTTCATTAACTGGACTGAATCCCAGAGCCAAAGAAGACAGAGTGGGGGTGGAATGAGCTGACCCCTCTGTCACAGAAACAGCAATGTACACGAAGGGTTTCACCCCTTTCGTGAGGCCTAGGACTGAGTGCAGACGGCAATGGGGACGCCCGGAACACAGGTGAATATATTCTCCTGGTGGAGGCTGGTCACAGCGCAATTCCTCTCTGATTGACAATCTAAAACATGCAGCCTCTTTGCACCTTTTATTCAGCTAAAGAGAGGCTATCCCAGGTAAGAACATCAAGATTCCATGGGGGGATAAATTATTCAGATGAGGTGAAAGAGCCAGTAAGAATTTTAACTCAAATCTCAAGGCTGCACTAAACTTTGTATGTTGAGAATAAATGTCAGTGGAGAACGCGTTTGGCTCTGAACCTCTCATTTCAATTGCTCTTAGGGTTCAGAACCTTGGACTGTGCGGGAGAGAGGTCTATTCTTGACAATTTCACCTGAACCCCCCCACCAAGGGGTGTCACAGAGCCAGCAGGAAAGTAATAATAACCCTCCCCCCACCATTTCTGTGGCATTCCCATCTGGTATCCAGATGAGAGAATTTCAGAAAGACTAGAACATATAGATATTTCCAATACAAATCCCCACTCTCCTTTACTCAACTAAAAACTGATGTTTCTACTTATACTTTTTCATTCTTGCACGTAGCTATTTGGTCACCTGGTCACAGTAATGCTCTGTCTCTCCTAGCAAGTAATCCTAGCAACCTTATGGATGCTAGGTGAGTGGTATCGACTGGAAATGAGATAAATTTATCTTAAGGTATCCTTGGAAACAGAGAACAGATCTGGAACAGAGGACTAAAAGTCAGAGATTACTAATTACGTATTTAGTGTGCCTCCAGTGGCTTCGACCTCCCCTTCTCTTGCCTGCTCCTTAAGGTACCCAACACTGCCTATCCATCACTTCCTCCATTATTCCTTTCAAAGTCTAATTCAATACCCAACTTCTTCATGAAAATGTCCCTTGCCATTCTAACACAGTGACTTTCTTCCTGCAAAATTGCAGAACAGGTTATATATTGAGCAAAATCTTCTTTTTTCTCTCCCATGGCACTGTCACAATTATGCACAAAGACACCCAGCAGACATTTATTGAAAGGACAAGGTACATCAGACCTAGATGTTGCCTTTAAGGAACCCATTGTCTATAATACAGGCTGAAAGTCATAAGAGATAAAGAATGCAAAGATAAGCTACTGTCATTCCTAGTATCACTTCGGATTGAGCAAAATCAGGGTAAACTTTGTGGAAAAGGTAACAGGTATGCAGAGCTGTGAAGAATGAATGAGTTTCATGGTTCTAGAACTGGCGGAAAGGTCATTCCCGACGTAGGAAACAATACGAACTCCAAATCTGAAGAATGGGAAGTGCAGGGTACATGTAAAAATCATCAAATAGTTTACGCTGATTGGGGGAGATCAAGGAATACAGTAGAAAAGAAGGTTGAATAGGAAGTTGGAGACTAAAGAGAAATTTGCACAGAGAAACACTGAAGGTTTCTGAGTCACATGCTTTAGGGTTGTGCTTGGGGAAAAGTGACCTGGCAGGGTAGTATATGTGGAGATGCAAATGGCAGAGTGGGAGGGTTCAGGTAGGACTCATGAGGATGTAGCAGTCAATAGAGAGTTGACATATTGTAAAAGTATTATTAGAACTTAGAGACTGACTAAAATTTGAATGGATTTGTAAGGCGGGAGAGGAGACACAGATAACTCCAAGGTTTTCAACTTGAATGACTTGGAAAGCATCAATACATCAGAAATAGGGAATACAGGAGGAAGAAAAGAGAGGTGGGGAAGAGAACAATATATTAGTTGAGGGCACATTGAGTTAAAGACCTATCATGCAGTTGGTTTATCATGTACTGGAGCTCGGTACAGATCGGCAGTAGAGTCCCTGGATAGATATCATAGCTCAGAGTGTGAACCTGGTAATGTAGAGAGTGTTATGAGAGGAAGGAGAGAGCTATGACAACTCAGCTTTGGGCACAGGTGCTGAGAAAGTAGGCAATGAAGAAAGATCCAGAGAAGAAGAAAAAAAGCCCAGAAAGCAAGAAAGAAAACCAAAAAAATACAATGTCATAGAAACCAATAATGCAAATTTTTAATTAGCTAACAATGTTGAATGCTGTCATGAATTCCAGGAGAATTATAGGAAAATGACCATTGGATTTGGTGTGGGAAATTATTAATTTTAAAGAAAGCTGCTTTTGACTATGCCAGGCATTTATAAGGGTATAATGGTCAAGTTAGGAAGCAACACAGAGATAAGAGCCCTCCACTGAGAACTGGAGAAACTGTGTTCCAGCTTGGCCCTTTATGGAACTATTTCCTAGTTTTCCAAATCCTTCCAGCTTTCACCTTTAAAGATTCCAGCAAGCCACCTGTGTTCCTGAACTATACGGAGATATTAAGCTACAAGTTTTTATTAGATACAGGCCAATTTCACTACTTGTAACTTGTATAAAGGCAAGGTACCTTCTAAGTGTTTCCTAACGTAGAGAAATTGAGACTACATTCTTAGAGTATTTCCTCCAAGCAAGCCAAGTTAATGAGATCCTTTCCTCCAGCCTCCTCCCAGCCCTAGTCTACTATCCTTTACTTTTAAAAACAGAGGTAAGATGTTATACCCGATCTATCCAGCAACTCGTTCTATTGCTTGAAATCAGAGGATGCTACCAAGAGCCTTTTTTTTGTTTGTTGAAATAAGTTGGGTAATATTAACAGTCGGTCCACCCAAAAGTGGCTGGAATTATATCTTTCCAGCCACATGTGGTCGTATAACTATACAGGAAAACTTCCTAAAACTCAATGTCTCACATCACATCCTCCCAAAATTAAGCCTGAACTGTGTTGCTCAGGAAGAACCCAGATTCACTGAAGAAAGCACATTTGCTTTATTTGGGGGTGTTATATCTTTCGGGATCTCATTGCGATACAAAGTCAGAACCTCTGAAATGTGAAGGACTACAGATCTTTTAGTGGGGTCTGGGTACACAGTCTAGTGAGATACTCTAAGTTAGTGTAGACATAAAATAGTTTGACTGAGTCCTCTGATGAAACCGCAATGCTTTATCTTAAAAAAAAAAAAAGACCCACAAAGTAGGATAACTTTCTTTTGCTGAAACACCAGTAAATATTTCTAAAATTCTCATCCATTGTCTTTCCTCCAAAGAGCCTGGCCTTTGCTTCCTCAAGAATCCATTCCTTATTTAATTTCAAATGATTTTGTAGAAAATGAAGGGAAAAGTTTAACTTTGTTTTTTAAAAAGAATTTATATAATTTAGCTTTGAATTCAGCGGAGAAAAGGGAAAGAAAGGGACAATTGTGCACCTGCTGTATGCTAAACATGCCCACAAACATTTTCTCACTTAAACCTGGCAATAATACTTCATAGCTGATTTAGCTTTGATGTTAGATATGAGAAAGCTGAGGCTCCGAGAGGTTAAGCTGTTCTCTCAAGGTCAAATGGCAAGTTATAGACTAGGATTGAAACAAAAACTGCCAGACTCCAAAGCTCAAGCTCTTTCTATTCAAGTGCAGTTCAGTCTAGTGAAGAAAATTCACTCGGAGCCTCTAAATTCCATTTTGTATCTGCACTGAATCCTAACAAAACAAAACAAACAAAACCGCCACACCCTCTTAGTAGTTCGAATAGACAATCAGCACCGAGGACAGCTCCTGCGTTGCGTTTGCAGGGAGCTGTCCTTGGTTTCTTTTCTGGAACTCACACCCCGTTCTTGACTTTTGAAGTGGCACTGAGAAGGAGAGGAGGGATGTAAGAGCGTATGAGATGGGCTCCTCTGACACCATGGTGGAAGTCAGCACTTTCCCCAGGAGACCGAGATAAAAATGCAAGTGCGAAGAACAAGGGAACCAAACAGATGGGGCAATCAAATGCAGGCGGAATGAGCTCATCAGGATTCCCAGCACGTGGTTTCCGTCCACACGGGGCTCTCAGCTGACCTGGGAGCCAGGAGACAAAGTGAATGAGTGGGTGGTTACTACGCTGCCTGCCGCAGCAGCTACACTGAGAGACTAGGTGGAGCTGATTCACTGCTGCAGACCTGCAGGACTTCGAGTAGAGGACAATCTGTGGGCCCCGCTCTCTGCCCCTCCTATCACCATCCTCATCGGGAACGTGGGTCAGGTCTGCGGGGTCCTTTAGGGAGACGAGGCCGCTGTGCTGTGAGTAAATCAAGGGTGAGTTTTCCTGTTGTGGAGAGCAGGTTTCAGCCACAGCCACGGCATCTTCGGACGCGGAAACTGACCTGCTGTATACACAAACACCCTGCCTCCCCCTCGGTGACAGGTGGTTCATAAAACACACAGAAAGCACAAGGTGCTGGAACCTTCATCACACTGGACAGTGATTCTTGCTCCAACTCCCAGCTCTTGAGCATATAGCCAGAAGGATCTTTGGAGAGTCCACTCTAATTCCCTTATACACAGGAAACTGGTGTCCAGAGAGAAGAAATGAGTTGCCCCAAACCACTTAGCTAGTGGCAGAGCTGTAGGACTTGGTCCCCTTGTTCCTAAGCCAGCCTACTTTCCATCAGGAAGACACAACAAAACCCCAAATAGCATATATTCTGTTAACTAAGTCCTCTAATTATACTGCTTTCAAAGAAAATAGCATCTTAAATGCCTCAGTCTTTCCCTCTGGGCTTTGGTGGTGTCCTTGATCACTCCTCACATCTGAATCTCTTTTGACAAATTTAAGAGTAATTATTTTGGGACATGTGCTTTGTTATTTTTATGTCTTCTTGTACACTGCTTTCTTTGTTCTGGAGGGAATTGGAATTCTGGAAACACTAGATTTTATTTAATTATGAAAGGAGACAGCCTCTATTTCAAGTAGTCGCAAACATGAATGTATCGGTCTGCGCCACGAGAGGATGCACGGAACAAAACAGGCTCTCCCACCCTATTGTCAAACGCAAATAGGATGCACCTAAGTCTGTGAGCGAAAAAAGAAGAAAAGTCAAACCTACGAGGGAAAACTGAAAGTGAAACCCTCACCTGGATAGTTCTGAGCGTGTCTGGATTTAATGCCTCATGGGACCGCCTAAAATGCAAACGATGTAAGCTGCTTTGCAGCTCTGTTACTTTTATCATCGCGGTCTGCGTATGTGCGAGCTCACTTGGCCTTCCGGAGTTTTCAAGGAGCTGAAGTAAGATGTGGGAGGAAGGAGTCTATTCAAGGTCATGTTTACAATGTGAAACTCACACTTGCTGGGGATGCAGACCAACAGAGATATTAGCCCAGTGCTCATCCCCCACCCCATACTTTTTCTAACCGACGTGCTTACCCGAACCGTCACCACCACATCAATTGTCCTCTGCCTTGGTGTTAGGTAGACCAGACTTCCTGTCTGTAATTTGTATCCATGAATAGAACTTTCCTTGTAATTTAGCAACATTGTCCTTGAAAATCCCACTATTTACATAACAGAAGCTATTGTTTGAAGTGCAAAGCAGGTCAAAAATTTGGTTTCTGAAGATTAATCACTGCAGCCTACTTTATATTATCATAATAATTTCATTTATTTTGATACAATTTGTTTCCACAAGCAACCTCAGCTTCTGTGCCCAGGCGACAAATCCATTTGCTTTTGGTGTAATGGATAATGTGATTAATGACCTTGCAACTGGATTTCTTAAAAACATAGAGAGAAAAAATAAGGATTTCCATCTGTAATGTGCAGTAAACCAGCTCAGTCTGCAGCTGTGCACTCAAATCTCTATGCACTCGTTCGTAAGCCACAGACACGATTTTGAAAGGTTTGCTCCTGCCTGTTGGGGTTTCTGTCGATGTCTGTCTCTACAAGAATCTGAGGACAGCGGCCTCAGACTGAGAAACTGGACGTGTCCTCACCCCACCTACACGGGTGGGAGGCACTGTTTTGCTTTGTGGCGCGATCACGATGACCGCGGTGGAATGGACCCCATCAAGCCCAGGTCTCACCGCATAAGGTCATCACCGGGTGGGCTGTCGCTGGACACACCTGGGAGAGCTCTGCCAGTGGCCGTGGGACCGTGGCCCCCACTCCGTGCCTCTTGTTCGACGCCACTTGCGCCTGCATCCCCTCCTTGCAGCCGGCATTCGGAGCCTTTTTCTGGTCCCCGCGGACCTGAGGCTCTTTCCAAGGCGAGGACGGGATGCAGACGGGGAGGGTGTCCAGGGAAAGAAACCTCACGCGTCAGCTTCCCGCCTTCGGGGTGAGGTGGCAGCTGGCCCACGCCGCCTGGGGGCGGCTCGCGACGGCAGTCCTGGGTTAGAGACCCTCCCCGGGCTCCGCCTCACTTTTCTCCCTGGGGAAATGGGGGTCACTCCCACGCCGAGCCCGGGGCTGCGGCGACGCTAAGCGGGACCTCCCACAGCACCGGAAGCTCAGCAGCCAGGCCCAGGGCTCAGGGGCACCAGGGTGCTCTCAGCCTTTCCTCGCCCCGAGATGTCCGCGTCCTCGAGTGGGACCGAAGGGCGCCTAGACACGCCGGCCACAGCTCCCGAGGGCACCCCGGGCATTTATTTTACCCGGGGCGGGGGGAGAGGAGGGGGGCCGGGGCCGGCGCTCGCACCCGGGTGCCGGGCGGGCGCGCGGTGGGATGAAACTCCTGCCCCGCCCCCCGCGTGACGCGCGCCCGGCCGGACCAATCAGAGATGGCGCCGCCGCTCCCCCACACTCCTCCCCCCACCAGCTTAAGAAAGGGCGCGCGGGCCCGGCTGGGCCAGAACGCCGCGCGGGGTGGAGTGTGCGGCTGCGTCGCGGCCGGTTGTTCCGTGGGCTCCGGGTCGCGCTGCCCTCGAGCGCAGCTTCTGGACGCATCCCGCAGAGGAGGCGCCCCTGCCACGCGCCCCGACGGCGCCCGCTCGCCCACCCGCAGATGCTGGAGTGAGCGCGGCGACGGCGGGATGCTGGCGCTGCTGGCTGCCGGAGTGGCGCTCGCCGTGGCCGCCGCGGCTCAGGACGTCCCGGCGCCAGGCAGCCGCTTCGTGTGCACGGCGCTGCCCCCGGAGGCGGTGCGTGCCGGCTGCCCCCTGCCCGCGATGCCCATGCAGGGCGGCGCGATGAGCCCCGAGGAGGAGCTGCGGGCCGCGGTGCTGCAGCTACGCGAGACCGTCGTGCAGCAGAAGGAGACCCTGGGCGCCCAGCGCGAGGCCATCCGCGAGCTCACCGGCAAGCTGGCGCGCTGCGAGGGGCTGGCGGGAGGCAAGGCGTCGGGCCGGGGCGCCGCGGGTAAGGACACCATGGGCGACCTGCCCCGGGACCCCGGCCACGTCGTGGAGCAGCTCAGCCGCTCGCTGCAGACCCTCAAGGACCGTCTGGAGAACCTCGAGGTAGCGGGGCGCGGGGGTCCTGGAGGTGGGGTGCGTGGTCCTGCCCACGAGGCTGTGCGTGAACGAACTGGATTTGAGGTCGGGAGCGGGAGGAGTGCTGGATCCTGCTCGGGACTTAATTGCGTGTAATGCACCCCTCACGCCTTATGTCCCCCTGCCCACTGGGCAGCCATTCACTTAACGAGGTCCGGGTTAGCCGAACCGGGATGGCCTGCTCTCTTGCAAATCTCCCGGAGGCTGTGCAGGTGACCTGAGGCTGCCGCAGGAGATCAGCGGCCCCCTGGCGTCCCGCATTTCCATTTATAAATCAGGTCTGGGTAGTCCAGAGTGGGCAGAGGCCTAGGGGGTCTCGGCGGAATCTGAGAGCGGGCTGGAGGGTCACCGGCAACTAGGAATCGCCTTGGAGGAAGCCCTGTTAACTTGAAAGACGCCTGCCCCCGAGCTGTGCGGCCCCTAAGGTGCCCTGTTGCTTTGGGGGAAAGGACCTTGTTCCATTCTCTCTTGGAAGGTGTACACAGTTTGGAACTTTGAGAGAGAAATCTTCATGTAATTTCCATCTTTACGTTCCACCCTGTTTAAGAAGTGTGGGCGTTTCTGTTAAACAAGTGTACCAAAATACTTATTAGCAAAGCTAGGTTTCAATTAAGGTAATTATTGCAAAGCTATTTAAGGATTTCCTGTGGCATGATGGTTAAATACAGTATTTCTAGCATCTGAATATCCCTTGATTCATTAAGATTTATAACAGCTAATATTTTTGGAACGCTAAATATGTTCAGCCCTTGCAACAATCCTGGGAGGCAGATGCAAGGAGCTGCCTTTTACTATTTGGACCACTTAGAGTGATGAATAGTTTGCTTAGGACTCATGGCTGGGCAGCGGTAGGCTGCCTTTTCCACCAGCAGGGAGACAGGAGTAAAGGAAATAGGCAGGAAGGATTTAGAAACAGCATTAAAAGCGAAGATTCCTGGACTCCAGAATAGTCGTGCTTTAGATCTCTCGTTTTCCACTGACATCACTGCAAGCCACCTCTGTGCCACACGGAACCTGGGGGCTGTTTTTATTTGTAGATGAAAGTGCACCGGCTTTGAGTAACATTTGACTGAGTCTTAAAAAAAAAAAAAGCATCAGTTTTTGTCATTACCTGAGAGTGATAGATGTTGGTTAACATTTTGGCTGTTGAGTTAGAAGAGCAAAACTGATTTCTGAGAGGGGGAAATGAGATTCATAAGTTTCTAATACGGCAGCAAAGTCATTGTTGTCTGACTTGAAATCCTTTCCACATCACACCACATACACACACACACATACACACACACAGCATCAGTGAAATGCTCCCCCTTGTGCCACCAGCACGACTGACTTAATGCTCCTGATTTGGAAGCTTCTCCCTTTGTGGCGAGGCCCTCAGAGCTGCATCTCACAATTTTTAACTGGCCTTAATACTTCCCCCTGGTGTCTGCCCCCACCCGAAGCACCAGCTCCGTGTGAACGTGTCGAATGCCGCGTTGCCCAGCGACTTTCGGGAGGTGCTCCAGCGGCGGCTGGGGGAGCTGGAGAGGCAGCTGCTGCGCAAGGTCGCAGAGCTAGAGGATGAGAAGTCCCAGCTCCACAACGAGACCTCTGCTCACCGGCAGAAGACCGAGAGCGCCCTGAACGCGCTGCTGCAGCGGGTGACCGAGCTGGAGAGAGGTGAGAGCTTTGCTTGTTTCTCTGTCGCCCCCTGGCTGATGTCCCTCCGGACCCCACACCTCTTGTCTTGGTTCGAGGGGAAGCTGGGATCAGAGGAAGGGAAGGCAGGCAGAGAAGGGCCGGCCCTGGGACTCTCTTGCCTATTTACAGACAGGCCACCTGGGGGAGGGAACGGCCCCTCCTGGAACCCTGCTTGCTGACTGTGTTCCCATGTTTGCTGGGCTGGGCTCTGAGGCTGCTGCCCAGTCATCGCTGAACCCACCTGACAGGTGCAGAAAACCACCTGATTCCTCACCATTCAAGCAGCGGGCCTGCTTAGCCTTGTCTGCCACCTACAGCCTCTTGATTTCTTGGTCCGGCCTTTTAACGCCTTAACTGGTTTGAACTAAGTTTCTTCTGAACCTCAGAGCTGTTTGATATAAACAGGGCCCCAGCTTACAGGGTCTGGAGCCCCTCCTCTACCCTTGGACTCTCTCCCAGCTCTAATAAAACCTATCTGTTGTTAACAATATCACCAGCCTGAGCCTTATTAAATCAACAAGCCCACACACCTGCAAGGATAGAAGCTATTTCTCTTTATTAGATAATTACGTCTTTGGGAATAACATGGGCATTTGCAGATTAAATACCAGTGGCTGCTTGTAGTAGAAAGAGGGACTGCTGCTCCCTGCTCTGTCATTCATTAGCTGAGTGCCCTGGGGTGAGTCACCTCCCTTCTCCAAGCATCTGTGCCTCAGCTGTTCACCTGTAAGGTCAGGAGTCAGGTTCTCTGAGTTTTGCTTCAGCCTAATGCCGGGCCTTCTGGCCTGGCCGTACCCCTGGCTCTCTTGGGTGACCAGGTCTTCCCAGCCCTCGCCAGGTGCTCAGCGGCTCCATAGCCTGTGTGTTGAGGGGGCCCCACTGTGGGGGGTCAGGATGGGTCATGGGAGACTATACAATCAGCGGAGAGGAGTAAACACAACACATGGAGCCCAGATACTTGTCTTTCTTTCTGTGCTGCCCGTTCCCAAGAGGGTGGGTAGGGTGACCCTGGGCCCTGCTGCTTTCCTTTGCAGAAGGTCTTCCTTGGATAGGTGTGAACTGTGGTGCCAAAGAGCTTCCTCGTGAATTCTTTACAATGACAGAAAATGGGTTTGGGGGTCATGGCAGAGGAAGGCGGTTCATGCTGGCTTTGTTCTGCAGATGCAGTGAGGAAGGGACTGATTCGGTCTGCAAGCGACATAGGCGGTTCAGGTCTGGGTCCCGAGAGCCTGCCTGTCTTTGATGGCAATGGAGACCATCTGGCGCTCGTGGTGCCTGATGCATACTTGTTGAAGGAGGACATTTAGGCTCCTTCCTTGGCAGCATCTGGTCCCCAACTTAGAGGGAAGCTTTTGCCATGACAGCTCACGGAATCAGGTGGTAACCCTGCAGATTTTTGAATCTGATGACTGGAGACAGGACCATGCCTTCTACGTGTTTGTTTTTGTTGCTAATTTTGAACGTAAGTCTAAACTGTAGTGACCATCGCTCAGACCCGTATAAGAGCACCAACCGTTCTCAAAGCCCTTGGAAGCACCATTAGCACGGGGACAACCAGGACGGTTCTCGCCAGTCCCAGGTGGGTCTGGAAGGATCAAGGTTCTGGCCAGGTTGTTCCCCACAGCGGGGTGGGGACACTTCTGCATTCCTCTGCCTCCCACGGGTCCCAAACTGCAGGAAATGGCCCATAAATGCCACCTTCTCTTAGAGAGGAAAGAGCAAGTTATGAACCAACCCATGAGCTCTGGTCAAGGGTATACCCCAAAGGCCACTTCTGAGTTTAATTTCAGTGTCAACTAACAGGCACCTGACCCCATTGCCCGGGCAGTGATTCTTCCTGTGAGAGGTGGCGTGGGCTGACTGCTTGACAGGTGTCTGTTGAGTGCCTGGGACCTTGTGATACATCCTGTCTTCCTGTCCATCAAGTGTGTCCTGACCCCGCCTGCCCTTGCTATAGGATCTTAAGGGCCCAAGAGTTCAAGGACATAACAAGACTTGGCCAAGGAAGGGTTTTCTGGCTTAATTCAACCAGAAAACTAAGTCCAGCTTTTCTCTACTTGCTTCTTTGAGCTTTGAAAAATGAGGTTGCTCTCATTTGCTGCTGGAGCTTCAGCACTTTGGACAGTGGCTGCCCGGCCCAGGTGCTCCAGTGATGGAAGGACCTGCCTGGGGGTGCGGGGGGACCCAGGTGAACTGTGACACTGGGCCTTGCTGGTGGCGGTAGACTGACGTGCTGCTGGCCTCTCTTCCTCCTCCAGGCAACAGTGCGTTCAAGTCGCCGGACGCGTTCAAAGTGTCCCTCCCGCTCCGCACCAACTACCTGTACGGCAAGATCAAGAAGACGCTGCCTGAACTGTACGCCTTCACCATCTGCCTGTGGCTGCGGTCCAGCGCTTCTCCTGGCATCGGCACCCCATTCTCGTATGCGGTGCCTGGGCAGGCCAACGAGATCGTGCTGATAGAGTGGGGCAACAACCCCATCGAGCTGCTCATCAACGACAAGGTGAGGTCGACTCGGACACCGCCTTCCCCATCTCGGCGGCAGCAAAGACCGGAAATTTGCAGGGAATCTGACAGCAGGCTGCAGGCTGTCCTCCTTGTGGTGGGGGTGACTCTGCTGACTCAGTCCTGCTCTGGACCACAGACTAGGCAAGGGGAAAGGGGCAGGCAGCTGCGGCTCATGGAGACCCAAGCTGTGACTCCAGGTCAGAGGTCATGGATGGAACAGAATGAGCTGGAATGTCTGCACACCAGCCTGAACTGTCATGGGCCCTTAGGTCAGTCCATGAGGGCTGCTTCCCAGGGCTGCACTGATTAGAGGGCGTGTGTATGTGTGTGTGTGTCGGTGTGATACTTCTCATGAGCGTATCTTTTTGGAGGGGGCTGGTTATTGAGGTATAATTCACATACAGTAAAACAGTAAGATTTACACTTTTTACTATGTGATTTGAGCAGTTTTGACAAACACAGGCAGTGGTGTATCCATCACTACAGTTAGGAGATAGAGTTCCATCCCCTCCCAGATTTCCTCATTTCCCTTCGTAGTCAGCTCCTCCTCCTGCCCCAGCCCACTGCAACCACTGATCTGCCCCCCACCCCCGTCCCCGCAGCCTTGCCTTTCCCAGGGTAAATGCACCCTTTCAGTGGACTGGCTGGCTTTCAGGAATGGGGTCTCCCCAGGAGAAAGGGCCTGGGCATCTGCAGGCCCCCAGCAGCCCCGCTGAGACTTTCGTTCTGAAGTTGGACTCCGTGCAGTCAAAACTGCACCTTCACGCCCTCCTTGCTGGGCCCGAGTGTTTGAACGGCTGCCAAGCCCAGGAGCCGTCTGCGCCCTGGTCCCCTCACTCTGTCTGTACTGAACCGCCCTGGGTAGAGTTCGCTTCAGTGGGAGACGCTGCGAAATCGCCTGCCGGGCTCCTTCCAGCAGTGACCACGTCCCTGAGCCTCTGAGCTTGGGCTAATGCTTCTAAATAACACCCTTGGACACGGCCCTGAGGGCCAAGAACCTTGTTTTCTCTCCGATTAGGCGATTAGACGTCCTGTAAACAGCCAATTCCTGGGAGTTGGCGCGTGGGGTTGCTAGGACACCAGCGGTAACAACAGGCTGGTTTGCAGTCGAGCTGGCCCGTGGAGCACCCACAGGAGGCTGGTAGATGGATGTGGGTTGGAAGCGCCCTCCCCCAGCTCTGTGTGACTCCCACATGCCCATGTGACTGTAGGCCTCAAGTCCTCTGCATGGCAGGACACCCACACAGTCCCCGAGTACCACGGTGGACGCTGGGGCCTCCGCCTGTGGGGTGTGGGTGCCTGGTCTGACTGTCGTCCAGGGAAGTTTGTCCAGTAGGGTTTTGACTGCCCTTTGGGCTCTCTAGTGGGGGGTGTTCAGGAACAGTGTAGGGGGCTGCCTGTTACACCTGCTTGTTCAGGACAGTATCTGGGACCCTCAGCCAAGCCAGGGCCAAGAGTATCCAGCTGAGTGCAGGGCCACCCTGGGGTCTGGGCTTGTGCCCAGACTGCCCCTTTTCTCTTGAGTGTCTGATGACACATGGCATCTCTAGCCTGAGGGTCTCTCTGAGGTGGATGGGCCAGGCCATTACCCACAGAGCAAAGAAGGGGACACCAGGAGGGGACCCCATGTATTGGGAGCAGCAGTGGGCCCAGGTCCTTCCATCCCTCCAGGTCAGACTCCTGGGAAACCCGCCGGGGGCCTCACCTGCCCTTTGCCACCCGCAGGTTGCCCAGCTCCCCCTGTTTGTCAGTGACGGCAAGTGGCACCACATCTGTGTCACCTGGACAACACGGGATGGCATGTGGGAAGCCTTCCAGGATGGGGAGAAGCTCGGCACCGGGGAGAACCTGGCCCCCTGGCACCCCATCAAGCCAGGAGGCGTGCTGATCCTCGGGCAGGAGCAGGTGGGTACAGGGGCCCGAAGGATGGGAGTGCTCAGGCCACCCAGGCAGCCCAGGACCAGGCCTGCAGGCTGCCCCCTCGTCTCACCCAGCTGTCTGCCTGTCAGAGGTGACCACGGGGACGTGACCTCTGGCCTGCATGGGCAAGGTGGCTGCCAGCTCTGCTCATACTGTCTGGTGCCTGAGGGGCTGAGGGTGGGGACCAGGCTGGTGTGGTGGGTTCAGACAGTTTCTGGGTTCGAGTGCAACACAGATAACCAGGAGTGACCCTGGGGTGATGGGTCGTGTTCCCACCCGGGGTCCTCTCTGCCAGGCAGTGTTGACTCAGGATGCTGGGGGCTGGTGTGGCCTCTTCCAGGAACTTCCAGTGCAGGGCTTGGAGGTGCTTAGGGGATGCCCATGGGGGCGGTGGGAGGAGAGAGAGAGGCCTGGGGCAGCCCCCCAGAGGGGGAACTGCAGCCGGCCGTCTGTTCTCAGGCAGGTGAGAGTTGGCATCTCGGGCCTGTTGGAGGTTTGCTGATGGACGGTGAGGGAGCAGACTCCAGGAGTTTTAGGGGCCAAGTCTGGGCTCTTCCTTGGCCCGTGCCCTCCCCACTTCCCTGTCACCTCTCCCCTGGGTGGGGCCGGAAGCCTGGAGAGGCAGGTCTAGTCCCCGCTTTGGGACTTTGGGCACGTGTCTCCCTGGGCTAGCCTGTTTCCCCTCTGTAAACTGGGTGGTTGGAGCAAAGACATGGCTCAGGCCAGAGCTGGCGGTGTTGGGAAAATGCCCCAGTTCCCCCCGCCCTGCCCCCTCCCTCTTCAAGCTGGTGTCTCCTCCCGGGAGCTGGTCTCATGCCAAGAGGATCAGCTTCTGAGCCTGCGCTGACATGGTTCTGTACCCTCCCCAGGACACCATTGGGGGCAGGTTTGATGCTACGCAGGCGTTCGTGGGGGAGCTGAGCCAGTTCAACATATGGGATCGCGTCCTTCGTGCCCAAGAAATTGTCAACATTGCCAACTGCTCCACCAACATGCCGGGCAACATCATCCCGTGGGTGGACAACAACGTTGACGTGTTCGGAGGGGCCTCCAAGTGGCCCGTGGAGACCTGTGAGGAGCGCCTGCTCGACCTGTAGCCACCCCGCCCTCTGCCCAGGGGGCGGGGCTCTGCTCACCTCCTGAGCTCAACCGTGTACAAACCTCCCACGGAAGGGCTGGGCCCCCCAAAGACGGAGGCTCTGTGGCAGCCTATGTGACTGGCTTATTTCTTCCTCACCAGAGAGTTGGTCGTTTGGGGGTAGGGCCAGAATCCCTGGGGAAAAGCCCTGAGCCACAGGGGCCCCCACTCTCTGACCTCCTGCCGGGGGGATTATAGACCTTCGGGCCCTGTTAGGAACCCCTGTAAATGCTAGTGCACCCCAGCCTGCCTGCCCCTCGGATCCTTGGTGTCTCGTGTGCGCCTTCCGTCCGTCCCTCTATAGGCTGAGCAGCCGTCCCTTGGGAGTGGCCGTGTCCCTTGTGCGTTGAGTACTCCCTGGTGCCCACGGAGCACGTGTCAAAGCGGCCGCTGCCCCAGTCCCACCCCCACGGTTCTTTCCTCCCAGGAACTCGTAAGCTCGAGGAGGGCAGGTTGCCCAGACCATGCCCTGCCTTCTCCCAGGTGGAGGGGCGACCCTGGCCCTGAAGAGGGGGCTGGGAGCGAGGGGCCTCGGAATGGAGGAGGTCTGTGGTGGCCGTCCCTTCCCCTCTGTCGCCTCTCCCTCCAACCAATGCTTTGTCACTGAGTGCGGCTTCGAAAGGCCTCTCTTCTCCACCGGTGCCAAACTTTCCATTGCAGCTTTTACCGCCTTTCCGTCTGGTTTGGGGAATGTCTTTTTCCCAACAGAAAAGAGCAGCCATTCGCAGGCTCCCATGTTTGCTGTCTCACCTCACTGTGAGGGGTTTGCTGGTTTTCGTTCACGTTGGTTCCTGTGAGCATCTGACTGCCTCCAGTGTTTCCCCCAGAACTGGTTCAGGAGGTGGGTGTCACCGGGCTGACCCTTGCCTTGTGACTCTGGGCTGCTTAATTGATCGGACGGAGGTAGCAGTAATTCTTTTAAAGAGAAAGCGATCAAGTGGGGAAATTTATAAAGCTAAATATTATATATTTTATTTTTCATACATGTTTGAGGTGCAAACCTGTGGCAGTTCCATTTGTAGGACACACTGACATGCCCATCCCACATCGTATGTGACTGGGACTCTTTTGATGATGGCATTTTGATTAAAGAGCGCTGGAAGAGGCCTTGGTGTCTGTTTTCTTTGTGTCTGGGGTCGAGGGCAGGGAGGGGCGCAGCTCTGCACACCCCCGACCCAGGCAGAATGAGAGCCGCTCCAGTCCACCTGGGCCTGGCTGTGGTGGGCATGCCTGGGGCCCAAGGCTGGTGGGTCTGCAGCTGGTGGGCCCTCAGGAGCTGAGGATGCTTGCAGGAGCCTGCAGTGCCCTTCCCTCCTCAGCTGCAGGCTCAGGCTGTGGCAGCCCCGCAGGGGCCCAGCCTCCCTGTCCCCAGCCCAACTCGTCCCCCAGGAGTGCAGCTGAGCTGGACAATCCTCGCCTCCCGGCCCTGGGCCTAATGCCCATTCGCACCCACTCTGAGCATGTTCCTCCATACCTCTCACTCAATCCTCCTGACAACCCCCTGTGGCCCCTCTCACAGGTGAACACTCAGACAGTTAGTGACATTTGTGCCACACAGCTGTGGAGGGCAGAACCGCCTCGCAGCCAGTCTGGGGTGCTGAAGGGCCCGCCCCGCCCACTGCCCCCTCCCACCCACCCTGCCTTCTGGTTTGGCTCAGAAGGGCCTGGTGTCACTCCCTCCCACAGCCATCTGGGAGTCTACCCAGCCCAGGCGTGTGCACTGGTAGTCCCTCCGTCTCCACAAACACTTCCCATTTTCGTGTCTTTCCTCTGTCTCGGTAGCTGCAGAATGTAGTTTGGTTGTCTCCTCCCCAAGTGTCTATTATTCTAAGGGGTCAGAGTCCAGCTGTGGGTGCAGGTGACACTGTGTGCTGGGGTACTTGATGTCGAGGCCACAGTGGAAACTAACCTCTAAAACCAAGACGAGCAGGTCACCGAGGTTCCCGAAGTCCGTTTTCAACCATGTGCGTTGTGATGAGGCGGGAACATGAGATGAGGCCCGATTCCCTGCTTGGAGGCTTTTGGGGTCTGAAAGGCCGAGACCAAGCGAAGAGCAGTTTGCTTTGAATCTCTGTCACAATGGAAATGCCCACTCCTCAGATCCCACAGAAGATGCCGGGGTTTGCTCATCTCATCCCCACGCCCGGTACTGCCCCTTCCAGGGGCACACCTCTGCATCAGGGCTTTGGAACCCCTGCCAGGCCAGGTGGCTTCCTCGCTGCACCTGGAGAAGCTCTGACCCCAGAGCACAGGCCCACAGTGCTCCCTCTGACCCGAGGGGGGAGGGTGGAAGAAGCCATCCCTCATTCTGGTGGCTGCATGACGGTTCCCTTGTCGGATTAGGCCTTCCTGACATAACAGTAAAACCAGACTCATCCGTGAAACGCAGTGAGGTCCTGATGCCTGGAGCCCCCCACCTGTAGGAGACCCGGGGCCTCGGCTTCCTCACCTAGGACCGTACCCTTTACTCAAGGCTGGAAGATACCATGACAGTGAACTAGGTGCTCCAAGAAGGGTAGGATAGACAATGTTCTGGATGATGAGATATTCCAGTTGGCTGAGGGTTGTCATGGAAACTGTAGCTTAGGCTAATCAATGATGGATGAATTGAAAAGTGATAAAATGCAACTCAGTTGAAGGCAACCTAGAACCAGATCTCTGCTGCTGGCAGAGGCAGACCAGGACCCTTCTGCTCTTGGGTGCTCCCATGCTCCTTGTGGGGAAGGTCTGGGGGAGGGCTTCCCGCTGAGCGCAGGTGGTACTGTTCATCCTGTTCACTCAGAACAAGTACTCTGGGCCCCTTTCGTGGACCAGGCACTATTTTAGGCCCTGGAGACACAATGAGATAGTCGGGCTATCCTTTTAAAAGGGGAAGAATTCCAGTGAGGAGTGGGGATAGAAGGCAATTAAATATAAACCAGAAAAATACAGATGACATGAGGGGGAGTAACTGGGAAACTACTTCCTGGGTCATGGTTAAGCCAGGCCCTGCTAGGGAGGAGGGAGCTAACCTTGGGGAGAGCTTCACAGGCAGAGGGAATGGCTGGTCTGAGGGCCCCGGGTGGCTCTGAGCTGGGAGCTCAGAGAAACAGTAGCCTCAGAGGCAGGTCTGCAGACACCGAGCAAGAGAGGTGGGGTGGGAGTCGGGGTGGGAGGAAGGGCCTGAACTCAAATCTCATTCACAGCGAGAGGGGAAATCTGGAGGCTTTAAGCAAGGGAGTGGAGTAATCGGATTCATGTGTTAAGGAGCCTCTCGGCCTGGTGGAGGGAGAAGGAACAGGAAAGGGATTACAAGCAGAAGCAGGGAGACCAGCGAGGAGGCTGTTCTCCTGGTCCAGGTCAGAGATGACATCCCGACATGAGGCCCCGGGGGACAGGAGGGAGGGATGAGGCGGAACAGCCACCCGCAGTCAGATGTTGGAAAATGAAGCCAGGTGCTTCAGAACGGTGGCGGTGCTCTCCAAATCAATCTGCGTATTTCACGCCATCCCTACTGAAATCCCACCTGCCTTCTTGGAAGAAACTAATGAGCCAATCCCCAAATTATTTGTAAGTGCAAGGGACACAAAACCGTCAAAAAGAATTTTGAAAGGGAAGAACCAAGTTCGCCTGTAAACCGTGCCCGCAGACAGTGAAGGCTCCTGGAGCAGGCGGTTGACCCTGCCCGGGGGTGGGTGGTCACGGAGACGCAATGTGATTGCTCCTGAGTGTTCCCAGACGATAAGGAAGCTTGTCAAGGCCAGGACTGTGCATGTTTGGTGATGTGACTTTGGCCTTGACAGGCTACCGGCTTCCCATTGTTTTCTCAAGAAAGCACAAGGCAAATTTTTCAGGTGGTTTTACTTCTTTCTGTGGTTGTCAGGGCAAATATTCACGAGCACACGTTAAAACCCTGCTCAAGCAGAAATAAAATGCGGAAGACTGCGTCTCGTTGGTAAATCGACATTCACTCATTATCACATACAAGATTGCCTGTCCCGGGGGTCAGGCAGCCAAACCCTGACTTCCTTCCTGTGTTTAAGGGAGCGGCATCGCTTATGTAGGGTCTGTAACTCGGCTCAACACTCAGGTCTGGCAAGAGATACATCTGCTTTCTTCAAAGACTTTTATAAGACATCACGCATACAACAGGCCAGTTGTAACGAGTATACACGGTTTTAACACAATCATCAGTGAAGATTTGTGCACCAACCACTCAGTTTGAGAAATATTTGTTCAGTGCCTATTTTGTGGGGTTCTATTGTAGGTACTTTGTCGACCTCAATAAACAAAGAAAAAAAAAAGATTCTGCCCTTGTGGACCTAACGTTCCAGAGGGAGGAGGTTGGCAACAACTGCCAGACACATGAGTAAGACAATCGTATAATTTGTCAGAGGTCGGTAAGTGCTGCGGGAAAGGGAATGAGGGAACAGAAGTGTGGATGTGTGTGTGTTGGGGGGCGTGTTTACAACACAAGGGAGGGTGATGGAGTGGCCTTTCTGGAAAAATGGCGTTTGAGCGAAGGCTTGGAGGGGGTGAGAGAGCTGACCACTCGGGTCTTTATTACGTAGTTAAACCATGTGGGTTTTTCTGTGGCTTGCTTTTTTCCACATTATGTTTTTGAGATTTCTCCAGGCTGATGTGTATGGCTATAATTTGTTAATTTTCACTGCTATGTGCTCTTTTTTAAATTCACTTTTATCTAACTGTTCTTCCTCTGATAAACTTTTGGATGGTATGCATGTACCAGTATGACCTGTTGGAACGCTCTCTCCGGCCAGTGCTGGGGGTACAACGGCCAGGCAGAAAGGTACGAGCGTCTCCCCATCTCACCAGGTGTTGTGGGTTGCACTGTGTGACGTTGAAGGCCTAAGCCCCAGGATCGGCAATGTGAATTTACCTGGAAACAGGGTCTTTGCTGATGATCCAGTTGAGACGAGGTCATTAGGGGGTGCCCTAATCCAATGTGACTGGTGTCCTTGTAAAAAGGGGAGATTTGGACAGAGACAGACAAGTGTGGAGGGAAGAGGATGTGAAGACACAGAGAGTGCCATCTACGAGCCAAGGAACACCTGGGGCGACCAGCCGCTGGCAGGGAGGCCTGGAATTCATCCCCCCCCCAGCCCGCAGAAGGAATCCCAGCCTTCGGACTGTGGACCAATAAACCCCTACTGTTGAAGCCACCCAGTTGGCGGCACTTAGTTGCAGCAACCCTAGCAAACTAATGGTCCAAATTGTTTTCCAAAAAGGTTGTATCTATTTGCATTTCTACCAGCAGTAGAGTCCCTATTGCTGCTCATCCTCACTTAATCCTTACATAGTCAGACTTTAATTTTTTTTTTGCTAACCTGGTGAGAATAATATAATATTTAATTTGCTTTTAATTGGCACTTCCCTTTTTACTGGTGCAGCCGAGCATCTTTTCATATGTTTACGGACATCTGCATTTCTTTTTCCATAAAATAAATGTTCATATGTTTTACCCGTAGATTATTTAGCTTTTTCTTGATTCCTAGGAATTCTCTGGGTTCTAGAAACTTATTCTATGTGTTGCAAATACCGTATTTTGCTGTGTATAATGCATACTTTTTTTGCCCACATTTTTGTTTTGAGGGAAAATAAGGATGCACATTATACATGGGAGTAATGGTTACAGACCACGGGTACAGTAATAGGTATAATAATCCCTGTATAACACACACAAAAATGTAGGTGTGCATTATACACAGCAAAATAGGGTATTTCCTTCCAGTTCGTGGCTCGCCTCCTTGCAGTGTTTATTTCAAGTACTGCGAAGCTATGTTACGAGGTGCATAAACACTCAAGATTGTTATGTCTTTTTGAAGAACTGACACTTTAATCATCATGAAAAATCCTCTTTGCCTTTGGTAACATTCTTTGCTCTGAAACCCACGTTGTCTGATATTACTCGGCCACTCCAGCTCTGTGTTGATCAGTACTAACCGGCTGGGTGTTTTGCTCTTTATGTAGCTGAGAAACTGCCTTTAGCTCCAGGGATTTGGGCCATTTGCATGTGTCATGGCTGCGTTTAGGATCGGGTTTCAGTCTGTCGAGTTGCTGTTTGTTTTGCATTCCTCCCATCTGCTCCCCTCTTCCTGTCTTCCTGTCTTCTTTTGGATTCACTGTTTTCTGGGATTTCCTTTTTATCTCCTCGGTTGGCTTATTAGCTGTAACTTTTGCTTAAACCATTAAAGGTGGCTTTAGGATTTGTGGTATTCATCTTCAAGTACTTAGTTTACTTCTAAAGAATATTATACTACTTCAAGCATGGTACAAGAATCTTAGGACACTGTGCATCCATCCTTCCTTGATGTATTTTTGCCATGCATTTTACTCTTACACATGTTATAAATACCACACTACATCGTTATTTTTGTTTAAAACAGTGGGATGACTGAGCTGTCTGCCTGGAGCAGGACTATAGGGCTGACGGGGGTGGGGTGGGGGGTGGTCTTTGATGTTTTTCCTTTGGGCACGTGTTCAATGAGGTCCTGTAGCCCTCTCCGGTTCTGAGCCAGCAGGGTGTGGCTGGGAGGCCCCTGGAGACAGGGCCATGCTCAGCACCTTCTGTGCAGGGAGCTGTCCCTCAGGACCAGGACCAGCTCAGTTGCTGTGGACACAGCCTTCCTTTACCCCAGGGCTCCTCGTCAGCTGGTTCCCAAGCCGCCCATTAGAAGCTGGGCCTCTGACAGAGCAGAGGAATCAGGTGTGGCATGGCCAATCCATAACCAGGAGACTCACGCTGTCCTGCCCCTGGCTGAGCTCAGGTATTGCCCCCCCACCCCCACCCCCAGGCAGTGGATTCCCAGCTGCCTGGGAAGGGAGCCTCCACAGGGGAACTTCTCCTCACAACTCCGCCTCCTATTCTAATTCAGGAGTTTCTGGTGCAAGAAGTAAGAAAACAGAGTAAATAAATACAGGGTCCGGCCCAAACACCACCCTTTTTTTATTAGAAAATCTTTTATTACAAACTCATAAGCATGCGATTCTGTAACGCAACAATATCACACTCAAGCACACCATATGGCATTTTAGGTGAAATGTTTAAATTAAAACTATAAATTATTACACTCATATGATTACGTTACCAAGCAAGCTCAAGCAGGCACGACTTCTGCTGGGCCCTGTATATCTGTGCTCCCAGCCGAGAGAGGAGGTCAAGTGGAGATGGTAGAGAGGGGACTTTCGGGACAGGGCCTCCTGAGGACGTCCAGACTTGCTCCCCGCTGGGTGAGGGAGGGCGGATGCTGAGACCACCCCCTGTTTGCACTGGGGAAGCAGAGGCCCCAGCGTTCCAGTAAAGCCAGGACTCAACCCTGTCTATTAGCAGTATATGCTGCAGGCTTGCTCTGCACACCTAAGTCTCTTAATAGTAGGATGTAATCTTTTTAATCCCCTAGCATGTAATTTAAAAATAAATACAGCTTTTGGCCTATTTACAAATGAAGGTGTGTACATGGACCCATTAACCTGGAACCAGAGGTGCTGGGGGACGGCCAGCAGGGAGAGCCCAGCGCCTCTTCCTCTGGCTTCTGCCGAGCCCCTCCCCAGCAGCTCAGGGCCAAGGGCTCTGCTTCCCCAGCTCCTCTCTGCTGGGATGCACTTGGCAGAGGCTGTCCACATGCCTGGCACATCCAGGCCCTGATCCAGCTGATAGTTACACCCTGAGCAGGTCCATGGCCATGACTCACAACCACTCAGCTGGTGACGGCAGGTCAGGGAGGCCTTGTGGCCTGTGAGTGCTGGGCCCAGCCACACCTGCTGTGTGGCCTTGAATGGGCTGCCTCCCGCTCTGGGCCCTGTGCAGTGGCCTGGAGTTTTTGACATCCTTTGTCTTGGAACCTAGCTGGGAATCTTTACAACAATTTCTCCCGAGCATGCTCCAGGGGGTTGGAATTCATTTAAGCCACGTGACAGCTCTGAAAAGGGAGGCAGGCTTGTTGTTCCCATTTCACATATGAGGAAACTGAGGCTCAAGGAAAAGAAGGGGCTTACTCATGCAGAGGAGACCCACCCAGGACCTTGACCTGGCCGTGCTATCCTGAGGTCAGATTTCACACAGGGGCTAAGGGAACAGGACACAAAGTGGGGCACATGCCCCAGATACAGACCTGGTAGAAGGGTTATTAATCTTCTGGAGGTATCTGAGTAGGAGCTGAGTAGGGACAGACCCGGCCATCTGTGGACGCCTAGGACAGAGCCTGGGTCCTACATCCTTGGGGCTCCTTCCCCTGCCCCCCCCCCCATTCCTGGCCCTTTCCCTCTCCTTCAGCAAATATTTGCTCTTGCTGGGTGAGCTGCTGCCATGGTTACAAGCATCCCAGGGGCGGGGGGTCCAAGTTGGACTTTAAATCTCTTTAAAAGTCAAGACCCAGAGTAAACAACTGCTTCTTGAAACAGTTCTGTAGGTGACAGTGGCCCATCCTCCAGGTTTCGAGCCCTTTGCTGGCTGAGGAGTTGGGGATGGTGGAGGAGGGGCTTCAGACTTTTGCCAGGTCCCACAGCCCTGGGTGGGGGAAGAAGAGCCTGAGGCCTCACAAATCCCCCACCCCCACCCCAGCCAAGGTCTGCCCTTCTCTGAGGAGGCAGCTCCCTTGGGCAGCAAGGGCCCAGCTTCCAGTACGCACAGGGGACCGAGTGGTGGCCCGGCACCCTCCTTCCCAGCTGCGGGGCCCTAGACAGGCCACGCTTCTCTGAGCCTTAGTCTGCCCATCGCTCAGGGTTGTTAGCCCCGTGGGACTTCTCCGAGGGGCAGAGCCCTCTGCTGAAGACATGGATTCCAAGCAGGACAGTTAGGTTGTAGGGGGCGTGGAGAGTCCAGGGGTCTGCTTATAACAGATGCACATGCCCAGTTCCATCTCTTTGCACAACTTCTCCAGATGACTCAGGGCTGGTGGCTTCACGCGTCCAGGCTGCAGCTCCCTGCCTGGACAATGGAAGGACAACGCCACACAGCCTGGAGCGGCTCTGAGGACTGAAGGAGCCCAGGCGAGTGTACTAGTGATCTGCTGCCGCCCACCACATTCCTCGGAAACGTAGTGACTGGGGACAACAGACATTCTCCATCAGGGCCTGTGAGTCCAAAGCCCAGGAATGGCATGGCTGGGACGTTCCTGAGGCTGAGGTGAAGAGGTCAGCAGGGGCACAGTCTCTGAAGGCTGAGGGGGCCGGTGGGGCTGTTTCCAGGGTGGCTTTCTCAGGGGGCTGTTGGCAGGAGACCTCAGTTCCTTGCCACATGGGCCTCTCCAACGGGTGGCTCACGACATGGCAGCTGGCTCCCCAAAGTGAGCATTCTGGGAGGTCACAGTCATTTTCATGACCTCATCTCAGAGGTGACCCTCCCTCACTTCCACCATCTTCTACAAGCCGCACAGGCCAGCTTCGGTGCGACGATTGGGAGGGGTCCACTCAAGACTGTGCATGAGGGGGTCACCAGGGGCCACCCTGGAGGTGGGCCACCCCAGAGGAAAGGGCTCACCCAGTATGACAGCCCGTGGCTCTTAGTGTATGCAGGGGGCACCACCGTTATGCAGGACACAAACCCTGAACCTGGAATGACTTAGGTCGAAGGAAGGAATGCTGGGACCAGGCCCAAAACTGGGACTCTAAGCAGCAACTGAGGCCCACTCCCTGGGTGGTGGCCACACCCAGAGACTCAGCCACCAGATCCAGTGCCAGGAGCAGGAGGGGCAGGATGGGACCCAGCAAAGAGAGACTGGCAGGAGCCATGGGCCAGGGCCACCTGGGTCAGTGATGGCCGGGAGGCCAGGTGCGCCCTCCACCCTGCCTGCCCCAAGGGTGACGGAATCCTAGAGAGCCGTCTGTCCGAGGTGGAGAGGACAGCCTGGACCCTCTCGTCCTGGGCCTTCTCTCCGGAGCCGCCCAGCGCTCTGCAGGCCGTCCTGGTCCCGTGTGTCCTCCGTGCGCACTCACTGGCTCTGCTTGCTTCCTGGCTGCTTCCCTCCAGCTCGACTCTGGGCCAAGCCTCTGGCAGCAGTCGCCTTCGCAGGGGTTCCTGAGCTCCCGGTTACTTGTCCGTGAACTCGCTTCACTCACCCTCCTTGGAGCCCAGAAACGAATGCAGGAACCACCCAAGCGTTTGGAAGATGCAAGGAGCCTGGAATGAGATACGCTCCATGCGCCAGCTCCCTCCCTTCACCCCCAGGCCCCTGCCCCCACCTCCTCCCCCACCCCTGCCCTGCTTCGCCTTCTCCAGGCATGGCTTGCTCTCTGCCCTCCACTGGTGTTCCTGGATTGCTGGTTTATTTTCTGTCTCCGTGGGGCTGAAAGCTCTCGGAGAAGCCAGACTGGGTTTCTCTCTTTCAGTCTGCGTCCCCTGAGCCCAGCTCTGCACCCACACCGGGCAGGTTCTCACATAAGCACCCGTAGAAAAATGGAATGGAGAAGAGGAGAGACTGACACTTTCTAAGCTCGGGGACCCCTGGTGAGCCCGATGGAATGGCTGTTACATTGTGAGACTCAGACAAAGTTGTGGGACCAGCGTGGCCCCGAAGGAGACCGGGGACCTGTCAGCCTTGCCAACGACAGTGGCAGACCCAGGTGGTGTTGCTGTCCATTCACGTGTGAGGTGCCCCATCTTCATCTCCATGTGCCTGGATCACTCCTGATTCATAATCAACCCCAGACACCCGGCACAGGAGCCCAATCTCACATTCCAATTAGCTGGAAGCAAAGGAAAAAAATGACACACCACCCCACTGGAATGTAAATCATGTTTTCTGCATTAACATGGAAATTTGAACAATTTTTTTTTCTTTGAGCCTGGCTGTTTCTTGGCTATTCCATTGGGGGGATGTGGGCGACAATTGCAAACTGGTGAGTGGGGGAGGGGAGCAACGTGACTGAGCAGGAGGAATGAAGGGGCTTTGGTCCACGCTCCCGCTAACATGGGTGCCCTCGCCAGCCAGCCGTGTGATTACTAACCACCAGCTGTGCGCTAGGCCTTAGGGAGGTGCAGGAAATGTCCCAAGACACTGTGGGGCGATGCCCTTTCTCTTCCATCTCTCTAAACTAGGCCTGTCCTCAGACCCAGCGCCTTCTGCCTCCTCCAGGAAGTGTCCCTGACTGCACCTGACTTCTCCCTTCTACACTGAAGCTGGTAGAATGCATGTTGTATCTTGGAGTCCCCAACTGTCTTAAC
The DNA here is from genome assembly GCA_004024845.1 of Tonatia bakeri. Taxonomy (NCBI): domain Eukaryota; kingdom Metazoa; phylum Chordata; class Mammalia; order Chiroptera; family Phyllostomidae; genus Tonatia; species Tonatia bakeri. The sequence goes on from PVIA01002255.1 coordinate 57,180, forward strand.
GCCACCCCTCCTCCACTGTGTCTTCGTGGGGGTGACACTGAGCTCACCCCCATCTCTGGTTGGGTGGGCTTTGGCTATTCTAAAGCAATTTAGGGTAACCTTTCTGTTATGGGCTGAATTGTGTTCCCCAAATTCATACGATGAAACTCTAGCCCCCAGTCTGCAGAATGTGACTGTATCTGGAGACAAAGCCTTTAGAAAATAAGGAAATTAGAATGAGGCCATCAGGGTGGGCCTTGACCCAGTGGGACACAGACACACAGAGGGACGGCCATGCAAGAACACAAGGAGAAGACAGCTGTCTACATGCCTAAGGAGAGAAGCCTCAGAAGGAACCAGCCCGGCTGACACCTTGGTCTTGGACTTCTAGCCTCCAGAGTTACAGAAAATAAATTTCTGTTGTTCAAATCGCTTGGTCACGTTACTTTGTCACGGCAACAGGGGGCAGACTAGCGCATGCCCCGGGTTGGGTGACTCAGGCCTGAGGGACTGACTCCCGAATGGACACGTGACCCATTCTGGCTGAGGGGAGAAGTGCCAGGGCTCCTGAGAAACACACTCCCTGGCTCTGCTGAGAGCAATGGTGGTGCGAGGGGGGATGGGCCGGGCTGCCACCCCACCCCCATGGGTCCTCACCTGGTCCCCGGTGATGGCCCTGACCTGGCCAGTGGGGGCCACTTGGTGTGGAGTGTTTCATCTCCTGCACCATGATGCATCCTGGCTAAGATATGGCTGTTATCCCGGCACCCAGCAGAGCTAACGGTACCTGTCATCTACCATCTGCCACCTTCCTTCCTCCCTTCCTTGTTCCTTCCTTCTTCCCTCCTTCCTTCCTCCCTCCCTGCCTCCCTCCTTTCCTTCCTTCTTTCTTCCTTTCTTCCTCCCTTCCTTCCTTCCTTCTTTCCTTCCTTCATTCCCTCCTTCCTTCATCCCTCCTTCCCTCCCTCCTTTCCTTCCTCCCTCCCTCCCTTCCTTCCTTCCTTCCTTCCTTCCTTCCTTCCTTCCTTCTTTCTTTCCTTCTTTCTTTCTTTATCTATCTATGTATTTATCCTCTCTTTACATATCATCCATCTTCTATCTGTGCATCTGTCTGTCCTCTATCCATCTGTTATCTGTCTACCTATCACCTACTTACGTGTCATCCATCTGTGTCTCTACCATTATCTATCTATCATATACAGGGGTGGGCAAAAGTAGGTCAACAATTATCATACGAATAATAAAATAATTAATAAATAAGAATACAAGAATAAACTCTGTTTAATGTGCTCACACCCATAAACCTCCTTTTGCCCACCCCTGTATAGAGGGAGATACATAGACTGTCGGGTGGTGACTGTGCTGGTCGGGGTTCCCCAGAGAAGCAGAGCTGACAGGGCACAGCCGGGCTGAGGGGAGGGCAGGTGCCAAGGCCCTGGGGTGAGGTGTCCTCCAAGCACCACACTGAAGTAAGAAGGCCTTGCTCGTGAGGCAGGAGGGGGGAGGCATGGAGACGTGGGGCAGGCGAGGTCCCCAGGGCCACAGCTTCCGGGGCCTCAACACCCCAGGAAGGGTTCCAGAATCGTGGGAGCTGCTGGAGCATCGAGACGACATCTCCGATTGAGGCTTTATGGGGCGCACTGTGGCTGCTGTGGGGGCAAACTGCTGGCACCCAGGGAGAAGGCCAGGAGGACAAGGGACCTGTTCCCACAACCCGGGATGGGTGGCAGCGGAGCCCAGGGTGGCGGCAGTGCAGTGGCGAGAAGCGCTGGGTCCTGGACTGGCTGTGGGAGCGGAGCTGACAGGGTTTCCCAGCAGACTGGCAGTGGGTGCGAGAGGAGGAGGCTGAGAGGGTGACTCAGGTTTGGACCAGAGCCCAGGGCATACTGATGCCATTTGCTGAGATGGAACATCGGGGAGAGTGGGCTTGGGGAGAGTCATGGCCGGGCGTTGGCGCTGGAGGTGCAGGTGTGGGTGGGTGGGTGCCAGTGTGCACAAGTGTGCCCCCAGGCCCAGAGATTGGGAGAGTCAGGTTGGGGGTAGGAATGTGGCAGCCCAAGCACAGATCCCCAAAGGGCGTGGATGGGGGCGCTGGGTCCTGGACACTTCTGGGTCTGGGTCAGGGTCAGCACAGCAGAGGACCTGAGCAGGAGCAGCCAGTGACAGGAGCGAAGTGCGGAGTGTAGAGTCCTGTAAGCCAGCGTCTGTCCAGCAGTTTTCGGGAAGAGGGGAGGTGTGCTGTGCTCAGTTGTATGTTGCTCCCAGAGGTTCATGTCTACCTGGACCCTCACTCTGTGACCTTAGTTACAGGGTCTTTGCAGGTCTAATTAGGGAGACGAGACCATCCTGGACTGGGGCAGAGTCCTTATAAGAAGAGGAGAGGACACGGAGATGCAGGAGAAGGCGATGTGATGGTGGAGGCAGAGGTTGGAGTGAGGCAGCCTCGAGCTGCAGAGCCCCCAGGGCTGCTGCTCGCCTCCAGGGGCGGGAAGACGCAGGAAGGGTCCCCCCAGAGCCTTCAGAGGGAGCGCGGCCCAGCCGGTACCTTGATTTTGAACTTCTGGCCTCCAGAACTATGTGGAAAACAAACTTCTGCTGTTTCAGGCCGCCCAGTTTCGTGGGGCTTTGCTCCGGCAGCCCTAGGAACATAACACAGACAGGTTCCCAGAGTCCCTTTCTGTGCCCCCCAACTCACCCCCTAGGGGACATCCTTAGCCAGAGTGTCGGTACCCTGACCCATTCTGATTCATACCCTGCGCCCCCATCCTGCCCTGAGGCACTGGAGCTGGGATGCTAGTGACTCTCCATGGGAGCCTGCAGATGTGACCTCAGTGCCGGGGTCCAGGGTCTGAGTCCTTCTCTGACACTTTTAAGGAGCCCCCTCCCTGCTCAGAGCCTTGTCCCCTTACCTGCCAATTGGGAACAACAGCATCTCAGAGGTGTGCAGGTTTAATTCCTGCATGGGGGCTGCCTGGATAGCCTGGCACACAGTAGGCTCTTTCAATAATAGCAACTTCCATGGCTGGCTCAGAGGCTGAACCCCAGGTGGGGACCTGCTTTGTAGAACTTGCCAAGGAGGAAGAGCTGAGCGCCCTGCATCCAAGGATGGAGCTGACGGGAAGAAGCAACGGCAGTTAAAAAGGCCATTGACGGGTCTTGTTGCCTAGGCAAATCTTTGCTTGGGCCAGCTCTGGGGGCTCTGGGAGCCGTGGTCCAGCTTCTGGTGCCTGGGGACACGACATCCCTTATTCTATGGGTGAGAGATAAAATGCAGGATGCCCAGTAAAATCTGCATTTCATATAAACAACACACAATTTTTTAGTCGAGTATTTCCCAAACATTGCATGGGATATATTTATACTAAAAATATATGTGGTATATCTGAGTGCAGATTTCACTGGGCACTTTGTGTTTTTACTCGCTAAACCTGGCAACCCCACTCACCCCTCAGCTTGCTCTCACACCTGGACTTTGTGGCCAGGCCCCGACCGTCTTGTGTGGAGGCCATCTGACCACTTTGGCGACAGGTGCCTGCCAAGCCATCCCCCGGCTGCCTCGGCCTCTCTGCACGCCCACAGCTTGGTTCCTGGTCCACCCCATGCAGAGCGCTGTTCCCCTTACAACTACGTCTCCGCATATGAGGAATCAATAACAATTTCTGGGGGGAAATGCAGTGGTCAGTGAGAAAATGCAGTGGATTCAGAGTTCATTAGGCCAGTTAATGAAGTTGTCCAGCCATACCTGGCTGTTCCTGGGAGCCATCCGGCCTCCAGGTCGATGCTGTGCTGGTGGGAAGTGTTTAGAACCAGGCATAGGAGGGCCCCCCAGAGGTCAGAGTGCCAAGGTGCCAGGCGGGTAGTAGGACAGGGAATGTGTCATCCCCCCCATGGGCAGGGCGGCTCCCCTATGGACACCCACCACTTCTCATTCTCCTTTTTCTTGGAGCTACAGACACACAAGAATGAGGACCAAGGACAGCCATTGCCTGAAGGATGTCTGCTCTTCTGCCCAGCCACCCTGCCAGGCAGCGGGTCAGCCAGACCAGGGCCCCGTCCAGGTGGGAGGGGCAGCCAACTTAGCCGCAAGGACGTGCAGGAGGATCGCCTTCCCAGGCTGCAGAAAGCTCACTGTGCCGCCCCCAGTTCCCCAGTTGGGCTGGCGCCTCCTTTGTAGGGCAACCGGCCTCAATGTAGCCAGCACTGGCAGGGGACAGAAGTGCCGCTGAGGGTCGGAACTGAGCCCACCCCTGAGGACTTCCCATTCTGGGGGCTAATAAAGACCCTTTTGGCTTAGGGAACCATGAAATGGGTTTCTGTTTCTTACAATTTGAAAAGCCCTGAGTGATATAATCCTTTGGTTCAACTGTTTGCACAGACAGGGGATCCAGAAGGTCTGTGACTCCAGGCCAGCACTGCTCATGGCTCCCAGCAGTCCCCAAGGACAGCCTGAGGGGCTGCACGGGTGCCCCCAAGGCCTCCACCAATGAAGGTGTCCCCACCGCCTCTCACATTCCCAGGGACAAGTTCTTGCTTGTCCTGTTCCCCAAGCACAATGGGACCTCGGAACTGATACTGGGGCTCCTTGGGAAAGGGTCCATCTCTGAGAGACGCATCCCCTGTGGTCCCGCCAGGCTCTGCTGGGGCTTGGCTAGAGCCGGAGCTGTCTGGTGTGGGGCTGGTGCCCTGGCCTGTACGCAGGCCCTAGAGAGCCCTGCTGAGGCTAGAGTCCCACACGGTTCCACTCAGCCTCTGGCCCAACACCTGTCCTAGGTGAGGTGGGAGCCAGAGGGTGGAGATGAGAGGGTGCACCCCCTTAGGTCACACGTGGTCCCCACGGAAAAAGGCGCACCTGGCCTGGTATTCCTTTTTCCAACTTTTTATTGTGGTAAAATGTGCATAACACAAAATTTACCCGTGAACTTGGCTGTGATGCGCTCAGCTGCCTGGTCAGAGGCCAGGAAGGGTTAACGGGAGCAGTGCCCCGAGTCAGTCAGAGAGAGCCTTTTTCAAAGGCTTGATAAATAAATCACCACTCATGTTTAATGCAAAGCCCCTGCCGCCTGCAGAGCACACTGGCGAGAAGCGATCTTTCAGTTAAAACAGCTCTGAGGGGCTTCGCCAACCCTCCGGGGCCTTCTGGCCTGCCCCCTGGCTGGAGGCCCTTGGGGACGGCCGGTGTGACCCTGAGCTCCGAGGACCAGCTCAGAGTGGAAGGCAGCCTCCTCATCGGGTCACCCAGGGCCACCTCCTCCCTAATCTCCCCATCCCAAGTCGTCGCTTTCTCTTGAACCCCAGTTTCTTTCCTCCACAGCTCTTGTCATTACGCGAGGTTTCCATAGGTTTTACTTGTTCCTTGATTGTCTGTCCCCCTGCTAGAATGTCACCTCCATGGACCCGGGCTCCTCCTGTCCCCTCTGAGTCCCCAGCACCTTAACCCAGAACTGTGCTCAGCCCACAGCAGGGGCTCAATAAATGTTCTGTTTCTAAAGCCTTTTCTCTTTCGGGCTGAACACCCCGTCGCTCTAGTTTCCCGCACACGGGGCAGGGGGCTGAGTGCCAGCTGGGCCCCATGCTGTGGCTGTCTGAGCTGAGAGTTTCTGAGAAGGTGTGAGGAGTGTGAGAACTCACGTGGGCAAGGGCTAGAGCCACGCCAAGCGCTAGAGCCACGCCAAACGCTTTGCGTGGATGGACCCTCCCAACCTCACCAGAGCCCATTTTTCAGATGCGCAAACCAAGGCACATGGAGATAAAGCTGCCTTTGCTGGGGGGCACCATCAGAAAGTGTTGTGGAGGTGGGATGGGAACCCAGGCCCAGGGCAGGCTGACCGTTCCCAGAAGGTGAGAGAGTTTGTAACCATGGGGGGCTGAGAAGTGTGAGTCACTGCCTCTCAGGGGCCGGGCTCCCTGAAGCCTCAAGTACCAGCGATGAAAGGAAGCTCAACAGTCCTTCTCTTGGGACGAGATCAAAGTAAGCTCTCCACGGGCATTTTGGACTGGGAGCCTGTTGTTTCTGGTTTGCTAAATACACTCTGTTCTCAGTGTGGCCCATGCCTTCAGGAGCGGGTCTAGGTGCCGGCGTTCAGCCGCCTTTAGATGAACGCAGTTGACAGCATTCATCTCCGTGTTCTCTGTGAGGAAACCAAGGCAGCTCAGGTTGAGTAACCCGGTCGCCCATCTAGGAAGTGTTGGAGCTAGGAACCGAACCCCTGACGTCAGAGCCGCACTCTGTCTACCACCGTCACACAGCGATTATACTGTTAGCTGTAGTCACACGGCTGCATTCCGGGAGCGCCTGCCCTGTGCTGGACCCTGTGCATGGCCTTTATACCAATACTTCTTGTTTCATCTGATCCTAATCCAGTGCTAGGAAACACATATTATATTTACCCCCATTTTGAAGACGAGGAAGTTAAGGTTCAGCTGGGTAAGGAAATGTCTGAAAATGCAGGTTTTGTGGTTCAGGTAGGCTGGGGCCGGCAGACTAGGAGACAATTACCATCGAAAAGAATCGTCTGTGGCCCACGGATCCCAAGAAGAGGGGGCATGCCATGCCTCACAGGGCCACCGGGGGAAGCACCCAGGTGCGTCAGGAGGGAGAGGGAGACAAGAGCCTCTGTGGTTTCCAGTGGAAGACGGGCTTAGGACTGGCTAGTTTGGATAATTCGGACAATTGCAGAGCACTCTGTTTGTCTGGCACCTGGCTGTGGTCGGTGTGGGCGGGGCCACAGTGGCAGGTGTGAGAGCCCATAGAGGGGAGGGGGATGGACTCTGGATTAGTTGGCAAGTCCTTTACTATCTGTAGGTATTGGCCAGCCTGGGACGGACAGTCCCTCCAGGGTCAGCGAGCCTACAGATATCAACACATCAGAAACACATGGTTACCCAAGGTCACTCAGCTCCCTCCAGAGCCCTCGCTCTTAGCCACTCGACACCGAGATTTCCTCTCTGCAGCAAAGTCCTTGCTAATGTGATGTGGAAGGAACTCGGGGGAAGCTACTACAAACACCAATGTCTGAGCAGGGACGAGCCCCGGGTGAGTGCCGCAGGTGGGCCCAGGCGGGCTGTCTGGGGCTTTCTTCAGCCAGGTGGGGCATCCTGGAGGGGGCAGCTATGGGCTCGGACATCCCTGTGATTAAATTGTCCTTTTAATTTAGGAGAGAACCAGCAACTTGAATCTGCACCCCCCCACCCCACCCCCACCATCCCAAAGAATCCAGATTGGATCAGAGGGTCCCCATTGTGTGGCCGTGTGGCCGGGCCACATCCCGACTGTGCTGTGACATGGAAGTGCTGCCTTCCTGTGTCACATGACTGGGGACAGGCAGCTGGGTGGGGAAGCACAGCCTGGACAGAATCAGCAACATCTGTCAGAATCTCTCAGGAGAAACATTTCCCTTTTGTTGCACATTAAGTCATTAGAACAGAGGAAAGAAAGGGGGTCGTTAATTTCCCCACCATGTGCAGGCAATATGTGAATGCAAAGCTACCAAGGGAAATGTCCCTGCCTTCAGCTGATGGGCTGTGGGAGGAGTGTCAGGCATAGGGGGCTAGGAGCACACTAGAGCCTATTTGTCCCCTGCAGGGAGGGTCTCGGGAGCCTGGGCTGGGTCTACTTAATCCCATATTCCGGGTTTTCCTCTGCTTCCCAGGGCTAAGCCTGACTTACAGCCCTGGGACCATGCTGGGGTTTCAGATTCATGCCTAAACCATTGTCCCAGACCCTTGCCCAGATATGTTTTGAGGTCACAATCATGTCCCTGAACCTGCCATCAACCTCCTGGGCCCCTGATTAAGGATTCCCTTGCCAGCTGTCCATCTGATGCTGAGCACATCTGTTGAACTTCCATTAGTCGTCTGCTGGGAGGAGAACGGGCTCTGGGGTCAGCAGTCCTGGGCTTGAAAACCACACCAGCCACTTAAACGGCCATGTGATCTAGGTTGGGACCCGGTGTCTCTGGACCCGAGTGTCCTCACCTGTCACATGGATGCAGCAACACGTTATACTGTTTTGTGACGCCTAAAGTCCGTGCTGGACACTCCCACCACTGGCGAGCAGGGTGGTCCCCTCCAGATCAATCATTGATGATGCCTCTCCCACCCCAGTAGCATGTGGCTCATTAAGGAGAGTGTTACCCTCTTACGTGACGCCTCCCATCCCTGCTAGTGGTGCCATGAGGCCTCGATGCTCTGTGTGGTGACAGTGCTACCTTTGGTTTTCTACTGGGGCAGCAGATGGCCCCTGCACCGCTGCTCTGTCTCCTGTTTCCCCTGACCTCTGTGGCCCACACCGTGCTTCCCTCCTGCTCCATCTCCCAGGCACAGGGGCTCCACCTCTGCCCAAAACACAAAAGAAGAGCCTTGGGAAAGGCAGTCTCTTGAAGTCATCAAACGTCCAGACTATTTCTACCTTTCTATTCTGCCATATTTGGCATGCAGTTTAGACCTCATGGCTGCAAGGTGGCTGCTGTGCCTCCAGGTCTCACATCTGTACTCCAGACAACATAAAAGGAGAAATTTGAATGGATGAGTCTGCTCCAAGATCCTCTGTCTGGTTCTTTTTAATTCATTACATCTTGATGGCCAAAAGTGGTCACTTGGCCACTTCTAGCTGCAAGAAAATCTGGCAAAATGAGTATTTTAGCTTTCTATTCTTTTAAGCAGAGAAAGGCAAGGATAAGAAGGTTGAGAATGACTTTGGGCATCCGATCCTTGCTATCTGCCAGAGACAGAACAGACCTGGCAACAGCCTTAGAATGTGACCTTGCACAAAGTATTTATTTGAACTTCTGGTTATTCATTTGGAAAACGAGGACAATAACAGCACCCCCCTCCCCGAGCTGCAGTGCCCAGAATACAGAACGTATTTAGTACATGGTAAATATCATTATAATTATTATAATAGGGGAACAATATTTACATAAAAGGCAGGCAGCCGGCCCAGTTAATGTATTTCTGGAAAATTACTGAACTATCCCAAATTATACAAAAATCTCTTCTGAAAATCCCTGCAGAGGTAGCTCGGAGTTTTACTTGAAGAGGCCTGAGGCTGGGGAGGGTGGAAACTGCAGACCTGTTTTCCTTCAGAGTCTGCTGGGGGGTGAATGGAGGAGGAGACATGCAACCAGTAGGCTCCTGACGAGGCCAGGAGACTCAGAGCGGCAAGGACCCAGGTGCGTGCCGGGCCTGCCCTTCTCCTTGTGGAGCTGGGACCCTCCCCCCTCCCTTCACTAACTGTGAGGCATTTTGTTTTAAACAAGCAGAAGGCAGATGAGAAGAAATTGAGGGGGCTGCTGGTCCTGCCAAGGGGAAGAGCTCGTTTCTGCCCCAAAGTTCCCATGCAGGCGCTGAGAGCCTGGAGCAGCAGCTGAACTGGCCTCCTTCAGGGGCTGGGGACTGAGGCCTGGGCTGCCCCTTGGGGCTGAGAACCTGGGAATAGGAAGGGTGGACAGACAGAATTCCAGCTGAGGAAAGTGCTGGCCCTTGCATATCTGGCCCGGGTGCCTCAAAGAGCCCCCAACAGGGCGTGAGCCAAGGGAAGAGAGAGGATGCGACTGACCACCAGGCCACCCAAGGCGACTGTGGTTGGAGCTGGTCTCCAAGTAACCAGGCCCTGGTTCTGGGGGAGTAACATGGACTTGTCCCAGGGTTCTGGGTACCCAACACCCCTGTGGGCCACGTGGGTGGGACATTAGGGTGGGAGATGGCAGGCACCCCACCAGGACATGCAGGCCTGCTCCAAGTTGTCCCAATGCTGGGCCTGTCTCGGTCTGCTTAGAGCCCTTCATCCTGCCTCCTCCTGGGGCTCCTGCAGTGCGCAGGCCTACGAGGGGCAGGACTCAGTGCCCTGCCTGGCGAGCTCATTCACCCACCACGGGTGTACACCGAGTACTGGCTGTGAGCACCGCCCTGGGCCTGACTAGGCAGCGGTCCAGCCACCGGGGGAGGCAGTGTGTCTGCATGCAGCTCTCAGTTTCATGAAAATCTTCTGATTTTCACCTCCAGCACGTTTTTTCTTAGAGATGACTCGGAGTTAGTCACTTGGAGAGAGACACAAAGGAAAAATTGAATTAGGAGTATTAGTGTCCTAATGGCAAATCAAACAGACACCAAGCAGCTGGCTCTCTTGGGGAATCAGCTTCCCCACGTGGGGCTGGATTTGGGAGGGGGAATCAGAGGCTGTTGCCTGACATGTGTGTCCTCTTCCTGAGGCCCGTGGGGTCACCTGGGCCCAGGAATAACTGTCCATGAGCCCGCCCCTCCCCCTGCCAGCCCGTGCCTGCCCCCAAGGCCTGGCCGGTAATCCCATCTGACCCATTTATTTGGTCGTTTATTCCTCCCGGAGGAAAGTCACTGACCTAATTCTCACGGGGCCTGGCTGTGGCCTCTGCACAGTGGATGGGGGGGGGGGGGCGGCGGCCCAGCCCAGCCCACTTCTCCTACAGGTCCCACACCTCCCAAAAAACTTACCTCCTCTCGGGGCTCCAGGCGGAAAGCATGCCGCCCGTGTCTTGGATGAGGGGTCGGCACTCAAGGCCTGGGGCTCCTGAGGTCATCCAGACCCCCTCTGTCCTACCTGCTTGGGCACTCCCTGAACCCCGCCCCCCCACCCCTACTCACCCAGAGCCAAATGTGACCACCAGGAATGTCGAATCCTCCTCCCCACCCCTGCTTGGCAGCTGACGAAAATAAAGTCTTCCCACAATGGATGAATTTCCAAATGCATGTAAGTTCTGTGATAAAAAACCAAACAAACAAACTTTCAGATTCTTTCAAAAATGTGCTCGTGTCCGCTGCTGGTGTCTCTGTTGGCAAATACTCAGAGTGCCACCACCACCCCAGCTATGGGGATTCTTCTGACGGGCCCTCCCACTGAATAAGGTTAGAGGCCCTGGCTCAACACAGGCCATTGACGCTGGGCAGCAAAGTGGTGCCAGCCATGGCCAGTGACAGGCCTGGAGGGGAGTCAGAGGCAGGGGAGTTTGGCCTTGGTCCAGCCCCTTTCCCATACGATGTCTGGGTTTTCCAGAAGAATAGACGCTACGTGGGGATCTTTCTGGGGTCTGATTTTCATTCTGAAAAACAGGAAGGTGTGGTATCTTCATCAGTTGTCAGGACAACCTCCCAGGGCTTGGCTTTGACCTTTCTGCTTTTGATGTGGGGGTCTGCCGGCATCCAAGGCCCCTGCGGGTCGGTCGGCTCTGGGCTCTTGTGTACGTGGCAGACACATGGCCCCAGAGGGCCCCGTGAACAGGGAGGGTTTCTTTAGAACATCCCTGCCTTCCTGCTATTGTCATGCTTATCACTTGTCTGTCTCCACCACAGCCCTGGGCCCCAGGATTGCCAAGACCTTGTCACCTCTGGACCCAGCCTTTAGGGGTGGCCCTCCACACTGGCACCAGACCCAATGCACCAGCCACACATGTGGTCTGAGTTCTCCAGGAGCCCCATCAAAACAGCAGAACGAAAGAGAGGAGATAGATGTTCACAAGACACTTTATCTAACCCAGTACATCCACAACGTTCATCACCCAGCATACAGCCAACAGACATTTGGCTAATGAAATATCTTACATGTTGGTGCTCAATCTTGGAAGTCTGACGTGTATATACTGACTGTATATCTCAATTCAGACTCTAAATTGTCACCTGAAATACTTGATTTTCATTTAGACTTCATAAAATTTTCAGTGGAAAGCAGATTCAAAGGTTCAAGTTCTTCCAAACACCCATTACGAGTTTTCTATTAACGGTGCCGTGTCTATTCTAAAATTTAAACGAATGGAAAATGAGCAAGATTTAAAAATGAAATCACCTCCCCAGGGCCACTAGCTATACTACAAGTGTTCAGTAGCCACGAGTGGCTGGTGGCCTTTGTACTGGACGGCGCCCGGGCAGAGAGCCTTCCACGGGCTGGAGGATCTGTGGGGCAGTGCACGTCCAAACTGCCACATCCGTATTAACAACGAAGGAAGGCCTGCCCGACTCCACCCCCAGCTCGCACCGAGGGCCTCTGGGCCAGGGCAGACAGTCCACAGGGCTGCACCATGCCCCCGCCGAATCCTGTGATGCTTTCACAAAACCCCAACAACATCCCGCAAACAGCGTGGGTGAGAAAACTCAGATCCCTCCCCTGCTCAGCACGAGGAGGCAGATGGATGCTGTGCTCCCCACAGACCTTTGCTTTCTAGATAGAAACTCAAAGCCTAAAAATTCCAATAAGCTTTTTAGAGACAATCGCATCTGAGAACCCAGGGAAACTCGAAGTCGGAGACAGGAACATCTTGAGGCATTTCCCCGGGCGGGCCCACCTGGAGACAGCCACCTCCTGTGCCACTTAATTCCACGTGCCGCTCTTTGCAGGGTTTGGGGCTGCCTGTGTGGGTCTCCTCGCTGCCCCAAACAAATAAATAATTCATCCCCGAAGTGGCACATTTGCTGATATTGCTTAGATTAAAATCCCTAAAATATGTATTTAATTAGGATTTGGTGAGGCCATTATCGGCTTCTGAGAGCAGCAGAATTAAAATAAAATCTGGAGATCTTACACAACCACTGATGATGGGACTCCAGGTGTCCTCTGACACCCAGCCCATGCCACCCTGAGCTGTCCTAATGATCAGGCTGGAGGCAATGGTGGCGGTGTTTTTATGGCTGAGGCTGGTCCCTGGCCACGTCTGCCTAATTACAGTGTGGAGCAAAGATAATGCCTACTGCCTGGGCTTGCAGAACAGAGGGGATGAGCTATGGAATATTTATGGCTCCTGTAAAATTAACGGGGTAATCCGTGGTGCTTGGCATTTGGTGATGTTTTCAGGAGAGGCTCCCAGCCTTGGCAGAAGGCCCCCTCCTGGCCTCCGCCCCTAGAGCCTGCCCTTGGAGGAGGGGCATGGGGCTCTCCCGGGGCTGCCCGGCCTGGGATTCAGGTCAGTGGTGGAACGGAAACCCCACCTAAGATGCTCGGAAACGTATCGGTCCTCCATGCACTCATTCCGAATCCTCACTGTCCCCTGCGCCCCTGCATCCAGTGTCTGGTGGAAGCTGGAAGAAACCAAGGGGAGGAGAAAAGATCAAGATAATAAAGTTGAGGGGAGGGGGTACTCCAGAAGATCCAAGGTTCTGTGACCTTCCCCCTCCCTCCTTCCCCTCTCCCTGCCTGCTTCCTTTCTCTCCTTCTCCTCTTCCTCCCTCCTTCTCTTTTTCCTTCCTTCCTCCCTCCCTCCCTCCCTACCTCCCTCCCTCCCTGCCTTCCCACCTCCCTGCCTTCCTTTCTTCTTTCTTGTAACATTTAACAAGCACCTACTATGTGCCAGGCACTAGTAAAGATGCCAGGTAACACCACTGTTGTCACAGCAAAGCCACGTCCCTGCCCTTAGCACTCACACACCAGAGGAGGGGATCACTCCCCAGGAATCCCGTGGCCGGCCCTATCAATTCACAGTTGTGCTAAGTGCCTTGAAGAGCACTCACGTGCCCACCCATCCTAAACATCTCCAGGCCAGGGAAGCACCTGTTCTGACCCTCACTGGCTTAACGCCCACCTGGGGGCGCAAAACAGACTCCGAACTTCTGGCTGGTCATGCGTTCATTTGTTCACCCATCTGTCCACAAGCCTGGGCCAGGGCAGGCCCTGTGCTGTGCTGGGCGCTGGGGACATGGACGTGCTCACCAGTGCCTCTCACCTGCCAGGAAGACGGTGACGACGGAGGTGAGCTGTGGGGGCTGGGGGCTTGTGCCTGGGGAGAAGGCAGCTGGGCGGTGGGGGCTGGTCTGCGTGGCAGTGGATGAGAGGAAGCCAAGGCTATTTATTCCAAGCCTCCCACGTGCAGCACGGCAGCCCCTGTCACTTGCATTTTGCAGAGACTCAAGGGCAGGCTGGGGGCGGGGAGCTTCACGGTGAGTCCTGGGGGAGGCTCAGATGCTCCCTGGGGGAGGCTGGCCGCCAGCTCGGGGATGCTGGCAGCTGGCTCACTGGAAGGGGGGCGCCCTGTGTGGTGGATTTGGGGAGCGCACTCGGCTTCCTCCGACTGACCCTAAATTGGACGCAGGAACAAAAATCAGAGAAACTGCCAATCGCCGCTGAAGTCCCAGCCATCCGGGCTGGCTGCTGCAGGTTGCGGGCTGGAGTGCTGTGAGCGTACCTGGCTGGCCTTGTTTGCGCTGCGCCTCTCACTCCGGGCATTCCGTCCTTCTTTAGAACGAGCCCTTCTTCCCGTGCCTTTAGTCTCTCACCAGGAAAGCATCACAGATGTGGACATTGGAGCTGAGTCTGGAAGGAAGAGCAGAGATGCGTTGTTTCTGGAGGAGGGCGTTCTGGGCCGAGGAGGCAGCCTCGGGAAGGAACATGGGGCCCAGGGAATCATGGGCACTGGGCAGGGTGCTGCTGAGGTGGGGGGACTGAAGGGCTGTGCGCTGGCAGAGGGGTGGGCATGGGATGAGCACAGAGAGAGAGCCAGTGCTGGGTCATTGGGAGTCTGGATGGTTCCTGGGGGCAGTGGGGACCCACTGAAGGGTTTTAACCAGGGGCAGGCCACGACCTGGGGTGGCTGCTAGAAGGGCAGATGTGATAACATGCACTGGGGGGGCCTCAAGAGGAGGGGGGAAGACCTGTCATCAACTTGTCCCAGAGCCTTGGAGCCTGAGCTGTGAGAGGGACAGTCAGGGTGGACGGCGAGCTGTTCCACAGGGAACCCAGGCACCTGGTGACAGAGAGAAGCTCCCCAGCCCCACATGGCAGCCTGGCTGTCCCTAGGGGCAGCTCTCGAAGTGTGTGGGGCCATGTTCTCCGGGCTTCCAACTTGCCCCGGCCCATGTTATAATGACATGTTGCAGATTTAGCTGACATTGAACTCACAGGACTCATTTGACCAAATGCGAAAGGCACAGTTTGAGCCAGACAATATGCTGGGATGTCTCTCATTTGAAACATTTCAGTGCAGTACTGCCTTAGCTCCTACAAATGAGCGAGGGGGTTGTGGCCAATCGTTGAGCACCCCCAACTTGGAATTGTGCAAATGAGCGAATCAATGAATGAGTGAGCAAATGAATAAATGATACAGCAAAACTCCTTCGCCCAACCAATGTGCTTCCCTGAAAAACGAGAAGTGAGCTTCCTCAGTGACTTGGCTATAATTTAAGTTCCTAATGAGTCCTTGAGTGCGTTTCATAATTAGGGACCTGCGGCCGATGGCTGCTTAGAGAACAGACCACTTCTCTGTTGAGTCGAGCCCGGACGTGATTTACAAAAGTAAAAACTAAGGACACGGCACAGTCGCCAGGTTTTACGTGCAGCCGTGTAATGCCGGTGTAATTACACGTACACAACCATAAATTGGACACAAAGCTGAAGAGCATACTTTTCATAGCAAATGCAAAAACATAACAAAGCCATAAAAAACTCACATGCGGGAGTGAAAGCAGGCACGATGAGGTGTGTTTCCTCGGACTCGGGGACCTGGGGTCCCCTCCGTTACTCCTCACTCCGGCCCTTCCTTCTTCACGCAGGGCCGTGGCCCCCGTTCAGCGGTCTCCCCACGTCCCAGCGGGGAATGTTGTTGATGCTTCGGACTGGTTAGGAGGATTTCTTGTACTTTTGACAGCTTCGAGCCATGCTGCTAGTTAATCACAGAGCTTAAAATGTGATTAGCCAAGATCTCACTTTAGCATTTCTAATCTGGCAATTTTGCAGAAGGCCCATGGAATGACATCCATTATATTAATTATAAAAAACCCTTTAACTGCGGGTTGTAGAAGGTTTGGGGAGCCTGGCAGGGGAAGTTGACAGGAAGCCTCCTCTGAGCCTGGCTTCTTCATCGGCGAACAAGGGGTTTGGTCCAGCTCTCTCTTTGTAAGATCCCCTTAAACTCTAAAACCTTAAGTTACTCCCTAGGACGTGACTTCTGCGGCTGTCTGAGGCCTACGATGTACAACTCATCTGGAATTTGGTGAAAAGGCTGAGAAACAGACGCCAGCGCGTTGCGGCCCACCCGTGCTCAGGTGGCTCTGAGGACGCTGTCACTCCTTTGCCGACTCAGGTGGACTCCACCTGGCCCTTGAGTGGGCTCTCCGAAACACAGGAGGGAGAGTGTTTGGGGGTGAGCTGGGGTGTGTGGGGATAGCTTTCCGCGTACACCCCTCAGAGCCTCGGGAGCTGACCCTGTAGAAGTGAGACCCCACAGTGCGAGCTGCCCTCTGGGAAGACGGCGGGAGGTCTCTGAGGCCTTCCGTGGGGAGGCATACTGGCTGGGGTAACCTCACCAGCTGGGTGGGATTTGATTGGACAGAGAGAAACTCGATATTCTGGGGAAGGGAAGCAATGTGCGCGGAGGCTTGCAAGTGGGAAAGGCCCAAGAACATGTTGGCTGTGAGTCCTGCTGGAGCAGGAGTTTCCCTTAAAGATAAGTCACAGCCAGACACTCCTGGGATGCCCTTCTGGCTTGGGCCTCCCTGAGGGAAAGTGAAGAGAGGGGAGGAAAGTCTCCAGTGGCGGACTGAAGACACTCACCCGGTCAGCCTGGGACACCTGCCCGGGTGCCCTCCCCCAGGAGGCCAGTCTAGGGCAGAGGTGAGCCCTGAAGTGGAGCTGCTGTCCTGGTTCTTGGGGCCTGCACCCCAGCTCCGGGGGCGTGCCACCGGCCCCAGGAAATTAATCCACGTCTGCCCTGAGGTCTGTTCATCCCAAACCCTCTGAGGCCATGGATCCCAGAAGCGTCCAAAGAGCCCATGGGTGCAACTAGTTCAGAAAACCGTCAGCACCCACCACAGTCTCCCCTGCCCGGTGGCCCGGAAATTCCGCTCCTGTGTCCGAACTCCTGGCTGCTGGTACACCAGCGTCCCCGGCGGCTCTTTCGTGCATTGCTCCTACTAGAACAAATTTGAAGGCGCCTCCACAGCAGAAAGGAAGACGTATATACGTTCATGCAACTGGAAAACAACTCAGTGATAACGTGGGGTGAAGTGCTGAGAGACGCAACCGCCTGGATGAGCCTCAGAGGCCAGGCTGAAGCTCAGTCACAGGGAAGGCTCTTCTGTGGTGGCAGGGGCCAGGAGAGGGGCAGGCGGGGGGCCTTCCAGGCACCGGAAATGCTCTGTGTTTTCTTCTGCACGGTGGCCCCCTGGTTGTATATGCGCAAAATTCACTGATTTTTTTCTCTTGGGGTTTGTGAGTTTTACCGCAGCCAAGTTACATCTTGACGAAGAGGGAAGGAAAGAAGATGACGGAGGGGTGTGTGAAGAAGGGCCCCACCTCATTTGAAGGGGGGCCAGGCCTTTGTCCTCTGCTCCTGGGAAATGACCTCCAAGCCCTTGCAGTGTCCTTCCTGATAAGAGTGACTCTGTTTACCTGGGGCCTTGGGGCCTTGGCCATGCCGGAGTCTCACGGTGCGATTTTGTGGGTGGGGACAGTGTCGGGTCACGCCCGGTCAGCTTGACTCCGAGGGGCCGGAGGTGAGGTCAGCCACATGGAAGTCTGCCGTGTCTTTGACGGAGTCCCGAGAAAGCCTCTGGACTCTGAGGCTGGGGGCTTCCCTGGTTGGCAATATATCATGCGGGTTGTCACATGTCACTGCTGGGAGATGTTGGCGCTGTTCACGGCCCTACTGGGAGGGGACAACTGGAAGCTCCATGAGCAAAACTTCCCTGGACTGTGCCCACGAGCCTCATCCTTCCACTGGTTTTACTTCGCATCCTGACTCTGTTATAACCTCTGAGCACACATGTGACAGCTCTCAGGGAGCTCTAGGAGTCCTTCCAGGGAGTCACCAACCCCAAGGGTAGCTTTGGGGACCGCTGGGGTCAGGAGTGAGGGGCTCTTGCAAACGGTTCCCCTAACTTTGCAAACGGCCTGCCCCACGAGGCTCACAGCAGACACCTTCCTATGGAGCACGAGGGAAGATGGAGGGGGAAGGGTGAGTCCCACGTGGCCCCTTCTAGCAGCCACTCCTCTGTGGACGTCCAGGTCACTGCCCTCCGTGTCCCCTCACAGAAACCCCCAGTTCCCTGTTTCAATGCCACAAACCAGCAGATGCATTTCTGACCCACTGAGTTCAGACCCCTCCTTGGGACGTGGCCTTTGAACCTCATCCTTGGGTTGTGTCCCTGTGCCTTGCCCCCAATCCATGTGTCCCTGTGGGAAACTAAGCATCTCCAAGAAGCTGCCGACCCCCCTGAATTCCGTTCTCTTGGAGCCCCTTAGACATTCATTTTCTGGCACCCACAGACTCCGAAAAGCAAGCAGGGCTGAGGATAATTTATTGGGATAATTGTAGATAGCAAATAATTATGTGTATCTGTTGGTTTGTTTTCTACATCTGGTCACCAGGCCAAAGAAACATAATTAATTTTTTGGTTCCAAAGAGACAATTGCACCAATGATACACATCTTTAATTAGCCCAACTCGACAATGGCGCTCGGGTACTTGGTTGCCGGGGACTCGATGCTGATGCTTTAATGGAAGACGGTGCCAGATTGTGGGGTGAGAAGAAATACAATTGGAAAGGCCCAGAATGAAAAAGGTTGCTTAAACCAGATAACGCTGGGTTTTAATGCAAGAAGAGCTCTAATAAGTTGCATATCTAAGAAAGAATGCAAATGGGTGGAGAGCAGAGTGGAATCCATTAGGGAAAAAAAAGAGAGGGGAAGGGAAGGAGCTTTGGGGCTGTGCTCAGTAAATCTCTAGAAGGTATATTTTGCAAATGGTGGAAAATAGAATACAAACTAGCGTGGGCATAGGAACGTTTGCTGGCTCTGAAACTACAGTGTCCTGCAGCAGGCTGTCTGAGCAGACTTTGACCCCATTTCTCTGCTGTTCTCTGGTCTCCTCTCCTGCACCATTGGCTTCTTCCTTACCCTGGTTTCCCTCATGGTCACAAGACGACTGCCAGGAGACCAGCAGCTGCAGGTGTCATCTTCCTCATGGTGAGGGTCAGAGACAGCATGGGGAGAGTGAGCAAGGGAATAGCTTCTGACCACCACCACAAATTCCTGTACTCCGCTCTGATTGGACCAACCTGCGTGTTCCCCTGGACTTCCCTAGGACATGTAGGTTACCTGAAAGCAGGCCCCACGTTCACAGAATGCTTCTCTGAAATCAGTTTTACTGGGGTGCCAATTACACACAATAAAGTGCACACATGCTCATTAGATGAGGTTCGACTGGGTGTACACGGAGAACCAAGGCCTCAGTCCAGATGGAGACCATTTCCATCACCACGGGAGGTCCTCTCGTTGAACCCCTTCCTGTTCTGAACACACCCCACACCCCAGGCTGCAGGCAGCCGTGAACCCACTTTCTATGACCGTGCAGGAGACTTCTCTCTCCTCGAGTTTCATGAAGATAGACCCGTACCGCAGGTACCCCCACGGGACTGGCTTCTTTCACTCACTTTTGTGTTTTCAGATTTATCCATGTGGCTGCCTTCCTTTTTAAGACTGAGTAGTTTTCCATTTTTTGGATCTATCACAATTTGCAGTTTGTCTATCCATAAACTTGTTGATGGATGTTCGAACTGTCTCTGGTTTGTGTTGTTATGCAAAAAAATTTCATGAATATTCCTGTACAAGGAATACTCATATGAGCAGATATTTTCATTTCTCTTGGGCAGGTACCTAGGTGTGGGATCATCGTGTTGTGCGACGAAGGTACGTTTAACTTGCTAAGAGACTGCTGAACTGTCCTGCAAAGTGGGGGCGCTGTTTCGCAGGCTGACAGACAGCGTAGGAGAGTGCCAGTTGCTCTAGATCCTTGTCCATGTCTGTTGTTTTCAGTGGTTTTAATTTGCATTTCCCTGGTGGATGATGATGGTGACCACCATTTCCTGAGCTGTTGGCCACTCATGCATCTGCTTTGATAGGTGTGTTTGAACCTTTTGTCTACTCCTAACACTTTTGAAGCCAGCCTTTCACGTAAACCAAAAAAGCCTGATAGTCACTTTTCCAGTTTCCCTTGCAACTCACTTGGAGTCATGTGATCTAGGCTTGACCAACCAGATGCACCCAGCCCAGCCCGTGTATTGGGAGCTGGTGACTGGAATGACAGGAGTCAGTAGCATTCATTTTAGTGTTAGTGGGAACAGCGTGTCATGGTATCGTGAAAACACCCACTGGCCAGTGTGACCTGTGTCAAGTGTTAAGTAAAGGCCGTTCCACTGGATTTTTTTAAAGAGTCCAGTATCAGGGGCTCACCAAGCCCGGCCTGTTGCTGATGCTGAATCAGCTTCCCCAGTTCCTGCCTGTGATCCCGGGGCCACCCAACTTCCTTTCCTGTTTGCCTCAGCCACATCCACGGAATCCGTCTCCATCCTTGCAATCAGAGTAAAACACTAAGTGCATGGTAGGCTGGTGTGTTGGTTAGTCCCTGTGGGCAATGGAATCTGCTGAATTCCTGGTGTCCTGGGACCAGCCAAGATTGTGACTTTTTTGGTCAGCCCGACAGCTGACGCATTAGCATGCCATTGGTCATTGCGGCTATTTCAGGCTTGGCTTGCTTTCCACTTCTTTGCCAAAGGGCTTGACAATAAAAGACCCTGTTGAAAATGAAATTTTGTAATTGCCTTTTTTAAAAGGGCTGTATTCCAAGGCCTGGCTCTCTGCCCTCATTTGCATTTGCATTTGGGAAATGAATACAGTAGTATAAGTATTTATTTTCAATAATCTGATAGCATGCAAATACATTTTCCATTTCCTGACTTCTCTTCCTCAGCTAACCTCGGTGCCCCTGACTTTGAAATAAGGACAAGCTCATGGAGTCGTCCCGACTGACACGCAGCTGTGGGTTTCTCCCTGGCTCGTCCTTCAGGGATCGATAGCAGTTTCAAAGTCACAGACCGTGCACTTGATGCTCTGCCTTCAGAGCCTTGCAGGACAGCGCCTCCCAGGGGTGGGCCCAGGTCCTGCAGCACCTGCAGCTTATCTGATAAGGGGGACCCTCTTTCAGGAGGGAATAAAATTAGCATGAAAATTTAGGAGAGGCGATGGAACGGCCCCGGCCGGGGAGTGTGCTGAAGCCTGAATCTCATCAGAGTCACAGCACACCTGTTTCTGCTGCCTCTGCTCTTCCTCAGGTATCAGCAACCAATTCCAGATTCTGATGAGAGGCCAAGGTTCGCCTTCCAATGAATCAAGGTGTAACTTTCCGTTCCTTGCTTCTTCCAAGAGGTGGCGGGAAATCCAATACCTTCTGGCCATGGCTTCCGATCAGCTGTGCGTTTCTTACCATCTTTTGATAGATTTCACATTGGGAACAAATGAAACTTCCTCCACTTTGGCCTGAGGCCCCCGAACAGCAAGACATCCTCAAGGCTTGGTGAACCAAGGGACCCAGGTGTCCACGCTCTGTGCTCGGGGACGAGGACAAGTTCCGTGGCCCCTGCGCTGTCACCTCCCTGCTTCAGAACAAGAGTCACCGGTGCCACAGGGCCCTGCCATTGTCTCACGGGCTTAGATGACATCCTACCCGCATCTTACTCACGTCCTGCAGCCCAGGCCTGGCCTGTGTGACGGGAGGAGGCAGGAGCTCCCCTGGGTCCCTGCCAAATGCTGCAGACAGTGAGCGGCCGAGAGTTGGAGCCGCCTCCTCACCACGAGCTCAATGCCGTGGAGGAGGGCCTTCTAGTTAGGGGGGGTGTTCAGCCATCGATACAGCTGCCGTGAGGTCGACTGTCTCCCAGTGATGGCTGCAACATGACCTCCCGTCCCACGAGTTCTTCTGCTGCATGACCTTGCCTGTCCCCTGCCCTTGAACTTAAGCTGGCCTTGCAATTCACTCCTAACCAAGAGAATGGGGAGGAAAGGGATACTGCATGACTTCAAGACTCTTGAAACTCTTCCTGCCCAGATGGTGCCCCCTGTGGACCTCCCTTTCATAAATCAGCCGCCACGCCACTCCGTGAGGGGGCACGAGTGACATGAAACATTGTTTTGGTTCCAGGCAGCAGTCGAGCCCCGCCTTTGAGGTATCCCTGCCCAGACTGTACACGTGTGAATGGAGAAATCTCCAGGTGACCCCACTCACGCCCCCTCCCCACTGCTGAGGCTTCCCAGCTGGGGCACCCCACCCATGCGGAGCAAAGACTGTCCCCTGCCTGGATTTCAGACCCTCAGAGGCCATGAGCTTCCTTAAGTGACTGAGTTTCATGCCACTAAACGAAGTGTAGCTTGTGCTCTAGTACCTACCAGTGTAGAGCTAAATGCTGGCTCAGGATAGTATGAGTTGAGAAGGGCATGGACTGAGACATACATTGAGCTGTTAACATTGGTCAGAAGGGGAGGGAAGAGTGGGGCAGGAAGAAATGGCAATTAAGTGTTTCCGAGATATGTGCTTGCATGTAATCCCATCATGAACCCGTATGTGTGAGTGTGTGCGCGCTCATGTGTGCAAATGCTTAAAGAGATGCACGCAATAATGGTCCTCAAAATGTTGATGGTGTACGCTGGCTGGTGTGGCTTGGCTGGCTGGAGCGTGTCCCATAACCGAAAGGTGGCGGACTTGATTCCCGGTCAGGGCATGAGCCCATGTTGCAGGTGCTGTTCCAGGCCTGGGCTCGGCGATCCCTGGTCTGGGCGCAAACGGGAGGCAAGCTGTCCATGTTTGTCTCTCCCTTTCTCTCTCCCTTCCTCTCTCTAAAAAGCAATGGAAAGATGTCCTCAGGCGAGGATAAAAAAATAAAATCTAAAAAATGTTCATGGTGGCCCTTAGGCCATTTTTCTTTTTTATAATTTTCTGTATGGTTGCAATTTCTGTCACAATGAGCATGTATTTCAGAAAGCAGAACAAAACCCTGTTTATCAAAGAAAAACCTAAGCAGTCCTGGCTCAGAGAAGCACCACACTGTGGCGGGTCCGCCATCCCCACGCTCACAGCCCCCTCGGTCATTGACCTCCTGCTGGACCAGACTCCCAGCGTGGCTTTCTGGGACTCTGCGGTGGCCTCCAGGAATGTGGCCTTCTGGGGTAGCCTCCACCCCACCCACAGTCCCACCTCTCCAGGGATCCTCTGTGAGTCCCAAAGTCTGCCTGACTGGCCAGCATCATGTTGGATGTGGCAAGTGTCACCAACCTGATCCTCACCTTCCAACGGAACTGGCTTTTCTTTCTGCAAAAGGCAGAGAGGAGCGGGACAAGGCAGGGGCCAAAGTCCTCCTGCTGGGTTCACACCTGCCATTGGGTTTTAAAAACAGCTTTATTGAGATATAACGCACCCTCCCTACAGTGCGCCCACTTAAAATGTACAATCCAATGATTCTTGATGTGCCACATAGTTAAATGTTTTCAACTGTGGTAAAATATATAGAAATATAAACTTTGCCGTTGTAACCCCCCGGCGTGTGCAATGCAGTGGTACTCAGCACACTTATAATGTGATGCAACCGTTGCCACTATTTCTGAAAACTTCCGTCAGCCCGAACTCTCACCTGTCAACTGATAACCACCCCCGGCAACCTCTAATCGACGTTCCATCTCTATGCATCTGCCTGCTTCGGGTATCGTGGGTAAGTGGGCTTGTAAGGTGTGTGGTCTTTTATGCCGGGCTTCCTTCACGGGACATCGTTTTTGAGGTCCCTCTCGTTACAGCGGGTTTTGGTCCTTCATTCCTTTTTATGGCTGAGTAATATTCCACAGTGTGGCGGGACCCGTTGTATCTGTCCATTGTCCGCGGTGGACACCTGGGTTGGTTCCACCTTTCTCTGACGCTGGCTTTTTTGCGTTCTAATTGAGTGTGTTTCTCCTTTTCATTACCGAACACCTTCTCCTCGGTCAGGACCCAAAATCTGCCCTGAGACACTTTGGAGGAGGTGAGGAGGAGCAGGTGTGGATGGCTAGGGAGGAGGGAGGGCTGGCCACTAGCCCACATTGGTCAGCATGCCGGCGGCTCGAGCCTGTGGCTGATGTAGACTTGGGGTCGATCCCAGCATCCCCACCTGGGCCAGTTGAACTGTTCCCTCATAGAAGGCGTCCAGGTCAGTTGCTGCCCGGATGACCTGGGACATGCAGGTAAAGCATTAGCCCAGTGCCCGGGCTATGAGGAGGACACCGTGCTTGGCGGCCACGGGAGCCGGGCCATCCTGTACCCGGTGCCTTCCACCTGTGTTCTGCCATCTGCCACCACCTGCGTCCCTCTGCCTGTGGCTTCCCTGGCAGCTGGAGTCTGCCGTGGCAGTGCTCGGAGCATGACAGACGTGCAGGGGGTGAGCTGCCCCCTCCGGCAGCCCTCTGCCAGTGGTGCGCGCACACCAGCTCTCCCGCTCGGTCTTGGGTGGGTAACTCCAGGCTCGTGTGCCGCGGCACCTCCCAGGGTCCCCAGTGGGAGGGAGCTCCCATGGTCCACCGTGGAGGCTGGCTCGTCATCGCATCTTCTATCGTCTACCCTCTCGTCCCTTTCTCGTGTCCACAGTCTTCTCTGGGTATTCCCTGCGCCTCCCGAGGAAACCGTGTTCCCTTGATTCCTTGTCTCGGGGTCTGCTTCTAGGCAGAATGCAAACCAACATGCTTATTATTATTATTACTGAATGCAGTCCCATCTCAACTTCTGCCTCCTCCAGGAAGCCTCCCTTGGCTGCACCCACCTCGGGGACCAGCTTCTCCTTACCAAGTCACGCTCGTCAGCCGCAGCCCTCATTTTTCTCTTCAGCGTGTCTGCCGTATTTTATTCCATGTTTCATCAGTTGCATATAGAAAATGCTAATTCCATGGGCTGGCCCCCAGGGAGCCGGCAACATACTCTCTCTCTGAATGTGTGATGAAGCCATCCCGCCTTTGATGGAGGCGGAAGATGAAACGCTGGCTGCCTCGAATCCTGGGGAGAGGGGCCGGCATGCAATATTTAAGTGGCCCTTTCATGAAAGGGAGCTTACCCAAGCTCTTAACACCGATGTTCAAGGAAGTCCAACTCGATTTTCAAACTCGGACTGATGTTTGGGTGCACTTCAAGGTTTTAATACTCATTTCTACAGCCTTGATATTTAATTCACTTCCTTTCAAGTCTTACAAGCCCAAAGTGCTTATCATCAGGGGCTGTGTTGAGAGTCAGGGCGCAGGAGGGGGGGAGCATGGCACGCTGGGGGTTGGGGGAGGCTACCATCCATGAGAGGTCGGTAGAGCTGACCCTCCCACCTGCCCACGTGACACCCGAGGTTGTGTGGCATGACACAGCTGTTGGCTGCAGAGTGTAAAGCTGATGCGGGTGGGGAGATCTTCTCCCGCCCTCCTTCTCCCCTTCCGTTCGCTCTTCACGGACACACACACGCCACGTGGTAAAGCGGACGGACCTAAGTGCCCAGCTCGGTGTTTTTTTATGCATGTGCCCTGTGTGACCACCACCAGGTCAAGACGCAGAACATCTGTCACCCCAGAGAGACCCCCGACACCCCTTCCTGGTCAGAAACCCCAGAGGTCACCGCTATCCTGACCCCTATTGCCTAAGATGAGTCTTCCCTAACTGCAAACCTCCTATGAATGAACACTGCAGTATTCTGGGTTTCTTTCACTCAATGTGTTTTTTAGATTCATCCACGATGTCCCATGTCACAGTAGTTTGCTTTTTTTAAATTTGTGCATAGTACTCCACTGCGTGAACATAAAGTGATCCATTCATCTATCCATTCCATCCATTCTGCTCCTGGTGGGCGTTTGGGTTGTTCCCAACTTGGGCTGCATATTAGTCCGTTTGGACTGTGTGATGAAGCACCACGCACGGCGCGGCTTAAACCACGGAAACTCACTTCCTCGCGGTCTGGACCCCGGAAGCGCAGGATCCAAGTGCGGGCAGCACTGCTTTCTCCCGAAGCTTCTCTTCTTGGCTCGCAGACGGCCACCCTCTCCGTGTCCTCCTGCGGTCTTTCCTCTGTGTGTGCACCCCCAAACACTCACAGAAGCTCCCAGCAGGTGAAACGGAGAGAAAAACGGACGGTAAGAGGTTGCTTTTGCCAGGGCTGAAACAGCAGCAGAGCCTCTGGGAGCCATGCCCACCTGAGAGGTTGGCACCCCCCTTGGAGCGCCACTCCCTTCCCAGAGCAAGCTGCTTGCACACACAGAAGGCCGACAAGCCAGACTTCCACCAGATGCCAGCAAGTCGGAGTCTGCCGGTCAGCTGAGACGGACGCCGGGTACAACAGCTACAAAAAGGTGAAGTCACACGCCTTCAGATTTGAGCTTATTTTTGAGCTTATTTTTCACACGTGTGTTAAAATCTTGAGCAAAGGGATTATTTTAAGGTGGAAAAGACTAATTTTCACACAGTGCAGTGATAGTCTATCTCGGCAGCTCACAGACGAGCGTCCATCAGCTTTTCCTCGTGAACCAGAGTTGGAGCCTATCCCTCGAGGTCAGCATGGCAACTAGAGGGAAAGGGCGAGTTTCCCTTTAAAAGAGGGCTCCACGTGCCACATCACCATTACAGAAATGATCCGCAGTGTGAGAGACGCCGTTTAATGGCTGAAGAGCCTCCATGTTTCGTGATTTGTCATGAAACAAAATACTTTTACTGAACTCTGTTCTGGGAAATCCAGCCGGCCCTTTGACACTCGAGGGAGATGCATTTCTTATCATAAAAGCATCAGGGCTGTGGCACTGAGTGAGGAGTGATCGCTCTCCCACGGCCCCAGGGTGTTCACAGCTGGGAAGGGCGTCTCACATCCAGGCAGAGAAGTAATCACGGGACTTCGCGGAAAGCAATACGTCATCTTGGTCCCATTGATTTCAAACGGGAAAATGTAGTTCAGCATTTAAATTAGATAAGAGGATCTCTGTTACAGCAATTGCCAAGGTGTGATTTTGCCACGTGGCAAAGAGAAGGCATTACAGGTAGGAGCAACCCTGTCTCAGCTTCATTTTCGGGTGTTTCGAAATGCAAGAGATGGTTTCTGTGTTCCAGTTAGGTTCAAATGGCAAAGCGGACCGCACCAGCCCCTGATAAAGGTTTCCAACATGTAGAGAAACATCTTGGGTACCTTTGCCAAAGCCAAACATTAGGGCAAAATGATCAAGTTCTGTGTCAGGTAGTGAAAGTGGGCTTCATCTCAGAGAGATCTATGGCGCTAAGATTGTGAATGTGATTGTCTTCACTGCCAAGACATTATCTACACTCCAAACCAGAGCACATGCTTTGGTGTGGCCATTGGAAGAACAGCCAAAAATGACTGAATTAGGCAGAACAGGGTAACAATAGTACAAAAGGGGACCAACGACTAGAATGCACTTTCTCATCGCTCTGGAGGCCAGAAGCCAGGAAATGGAGCCCCTGGGCCAACATCAATGTGTCCATAAGGACGCTGCCGCCTCCAGAGAATTTTGGACACAGTCAGCTCCCTGCCCCTTCCAGCTTCTGGGGACTGGTAGTCCTCCGCTCATCGGCCTCTGCCTTCAGGTCACCTTCTTGTCCGCCCGCGTCAGACCTCTCCCTGGCTCCTACATGGGACAACACCTGTGATTATATTTAGGGCCTGAATTATATTTAATTCAGGGTGATCCGGAAGATTTGGCAGAGCCAGGCTCCCGACACTCCAATTCTGATTTGGAATTTCCCTATCTCCTCCCTCCTGTCTGGGTAGCTACTGTTTTCACCTGTAGGTGCGCCCCCTGCAGGGGGACGTCCCATCCACCCTGCTTCCCCCGCTTTATTTTACTTTGCCTCTTCCAGTAGCTGTGGGCTAAGGAACCAGGTAAGTAAGATTTGTTAACACTTTTTGCAAAAAAAAAAGAGTTAGTAGTCTCGAGGTTGGAGTCTGAGGGGTCCTCTAAAGACAAAAATCTTTATAAGCATGATTAATATCATCATCATCACCCTCATCATCATTTGCTCCCGGACCGTCCTCCACCACCACAAAGAATTTAAAATACTTTATACTCTCTCACCTCATTTTCATCGACATCTAAATTTTTTCTCATCAATTGACATGGCTGCAGAGGGTAACATTTGTTATGCATTGTGAATATTGACATTTTAAAAATAAAGCTGTCCTATCATCCCACAAGCTCTAAACGCCTTGGTAATTTGCTATCCATCGTTGTTTGTTCGGGAGATCTGTGAACAAGCTGTTTTTCAATAGTCAGAAAACTGGTAACTCGTGAGTCTCTCCTTGAACTTGTATTTCCATGCCATTTCCCCCTGCAGAATTGAATTCCCATGCAGTCCATTTTATGCTTGAAAGTATTTTATTAATCATCCTATCATAATTCTCTCAACAAAAGTGTAAGTTAAAATTACATTTTTTAATTACCTGTGACCATGAAGCTTTGGAATTAAAAAAAATTTTTCTGGTTTGAGCTAAGAGTACAATCATGAGTATTCACTCTATCAAAATGAATGCATTACACATTTTTATAAGTAATTATTAAGCATAAAAATAAAATTTGTTAGAACTGCATCTCTTGAGATAGATGAAACTGTCTCTTTTTCCGCAGTCGGTTCCCGCAGCCAGGGCTGAGTATCACTCTCGCCACAACGAGCCACAATTCAGCATCAATTTTTCTCCTAATTTTCAGTGTAAGCTTAAAAAATATATACTGGTTCATAAAATAAGTGGATGGGAAGGGAAGGGGTTTTGTGGCAGCAGCAGCTCAGTGATTTGAACTTCAGAATGGTGTGCCAGAATCCACATAACGATCCGTCATCAGAACACTTCCATTAGCTGACAACGTCGTTTGGACCCTCCGTGGGCGGAAAGCTCAGCCTTGGAAACAACGTGATTTGCACCCTCTCTCTGCATCGCAGTAGGGTTCCAGTAAGAGTCAGGGAAACCTTTTTTATCCCCCCCCCCGCTGTGAAATGAGAGAAAGGGAGTCTCTGCCAGGCGAGGCTGGAAGGGAAATCTTGCTGACAGCTGCCTTCTCAGGCTCAGAACCGTCCAGGAGGCCCCGGGGACCAAGGAAGGGAACGTGCCACTGCATGGTGGTGGGTCACTGGGCTGTGAAGCCCGTAACGGCTCTAACTGCACGTAATGGCTCTAATGCCCAAGCTGATGATCAACAGCGGGAAGCCATTCGGGCTTCGCTGCCGTGGTGCCGACCGTCAGCTTGCCTGGGTTGTCCTGGTGTTTCTGGCAGAGCAAGCCGGAGGTCGTCATCGGCGCAGCCGAAGCCCGTTTCCTTCGTTGAAGAACCTACTCGTGCATCTATTTCTTCACTCGTCAGGGTGGGGAGAAAAGGAAGCATTCCTTGCGTTTCACCTCCGGCGTGTCCCTGCCCTGGACTAAGCACCAGGGGTGAGCTCCCCGGTCTCCTGTCCTCAGGGGCCTCACCGATGGGGAGGGAGATGCAGGCGGGTGCACACCAGGCCCCACGCCTTCCTGGGGGAGTTGAAATCCCAGCCTGGATGTGGCAGGAGGAAACCAGAGATTCCAGAGATGTGGGGTCTGCAGGGCTTTTGTCTCTGGCCCTGAACACTGTTCTGGACAAGCACCCCCATGTTTTCCCGTCTGAATATGTGGGGGAGGGGGCTCGGGCCCCAGACTGACAGCCACCTTCCAGAGCTGTGCCTCCTTCATGTCTGGAAGGGGTGGAGGGAGGCTCAAAGTGCTTTTGATGGAGACCCCCAGCTTGCCGCCCCAAACAGGATCCTAACGCTGGGTCTTGTCAGGTCGCCATACTGTCCAACTGTCCCTGTCGTCTTGTCTCTCTGTCTCTAAAACAGTGATGATTTAGAAAGCTTCTGTTTGTTGAGTGTTTGTCATGGGGACACTGGGTGATGTGCCTTTCAATCTTCCCACTCCTTTCTTCTTCCTTCCCTTTCTCTCTCTCTCTTTGAGATCAGATTTGTTGAGGTATAATTTATACACAATAAAATCCACCCCACTTCTTGAATAGTCTATCTTATACGTTTCTAAATTTTTCACAGCCTCCTACTACATGTAACTGCCACAGTCAAGGTACAGAACACTTCCATTGTGCTGAAAAATTCCCTGGCGCCCCTTTGGACTCGGCCCCGCCCCCTCCCTGGCCCCAGTAACCACAGATGGATGCATTCTCCAAATGAATGCATTTTGTCTCTTCCAGATTGTCGTATGAATGGAATCAAACAGTGTGTTGCCTTTTGCATCTGGCATCTTCCGCTCAGCATAATACACATGCGACTTTATGGATATATCACAGTTTGTTTATCCGTCCCTCAGCTGAAGGACATTTGGGTTGTTTCTGGTTTGGGACAGTGACGCTGGAGCTGCCATGGCGATGGGAGTCCAGGTCTTCGTGTGGCCTGGGTTCATTTCTCTCGGGTGGCCAGGTCACGTGCCGAGTGCCTCTAACTAGTGGTTCTCAGTGAGGGTGACTGGACTCTCACTCACCCGGGCTCAGTGTCCTCTGTTTGTCACACCAGGGGGTGGGAGGGGCGTGCAGCTAAACATCCCACAGAGCACACGACGGGCACCACAGCAGAGAACTCAGGCCCAAACTCAACAGAGCTGTGGGTAAGAGAGCTTGGCTTTAACTTTTTAAGAAACCGCCAAGCTGTCCTCCAAAGGGGCTGGGCCAGGCCTTCGGGGTTGTCAGCCGATCTCTGGAACCGATCTCCCTGTGGTTTGAGTTGGCCTATCCCTCGTGTCTGAGCATCTTTTCCTGTGATTCTCAGTCATCCATGCACTTACTTTGGTGAAGTGCCTGTTTGAATCTTTTCCCCGTTTGTTAACGAACTGCTTTTCTTTTTCTTCCCGCCCCACTGTGTTAAGCCCTGTGACAAT
The DNA here is from genome assembly GCA_004024845.1 of Tonatia bakeri. NCBI lineage: Eukaryota > Metazoa > Chordata > Mammalia > Chiroptera > Phyllostomidae > Tonatia > Tonatia bakeri. Next base: position 87,822 of record PVIA01002255.1, read on the forward strand.
CCTGAGGCAGTTTTGACAATTCATGATTTATACATGAGGAAACCGAGACTCTGAGAGGTCAAAGGACACGTGGCAGATTTCAGGGGTCTCTGGCTCCCTGGCCCTCGACCTTGTCCAGTCCCGGCCTATTTAATGGCAGAATGTCCCAGTCTTTGCTGTGAATCGTGATGGAGCACTCGCCCCACCCCCTCTCTTCCCCACCCTCCCATTCTCCCTTCCGATTCTCCCTCCTTCTTTTCCCTCCCCTGTCCCTCGTTCTTTCCTTCCCTTTCTCCTCCGGCAGGCAGGCTCTCTCTCTGAATGAACACGAGGGAAGCAAACCAGCTGTTTTAAGGAAACCAAGTCTGAGCACTACTTGATGAATGCTGGCCTACTTAGCTCAGGGGAATAATTTAAGAAAGGAAATTTCTTGACTTTTCTTGGCCAGAACTCATGCTGAGCAGTGGGGGGTGTTTTATTATTGTTTTGACAGAGTCAAGAATTATTAGGATGAAATGGATCCCCGCTTGAGTGGGAATATATGATCTTATGGCAAGATGGAGGAGTGGGGACACTGAGGGCCCTGCCGCCCTAGACTGCAAATTAATAGCGTAGCTTCGGCTTCCTGGCAAACTTGAGATATTGGCTGTGTTTCCTTGGCTGTGACTTAATAATTGCAACTTGTGTTCCAAGGAAGGCTTCCTCCTTCTGTAAATGAGCAACATAAAAAGCCAGTTTCCACACGCAGCGTGAGACACTTTAGTAGAGTCAGCGTCAGAATCGCATCAACAACAGAAAGAGCGACCAGTGGGCTGCTGTATGGCAGGGCTGCCAGTCCCATCAAGTCGATAGATCCTCTCAATGGAGCATTGGGGTCCCCAGCTCTCCCCTCACAGGCCATGACGCCGTGACCCTCAGTGCCGACAGCCCTGGTCCCTCCTAGGAAGAACCAGGATGGAGCAGATGCGAGGGGCAGGGAGCTGAGGGGGCAGGTCACGGCCTGTGGGAAGACCCCCAATTTCCCCAAGTCCATTTCCAAATGCATTCGTTTGCTAGGGCTGCCTGGTGTCCTTTTTCTTCCTGATGCCAAAAATATGATGTTGTTTCCAGTTCTTAATTTTCCACACACCCACCCGCTCGGTGCCCTACAGTTCGATCCCACCTGGACACAGCTCCTGGAGTTGGTGCGGATCCCACAGGTGAAGGGCTCAGCCCCACGAGCCTGCCCCCAACTTCAGGCGTTGGTCAAAAGTCCCATGATCCAAACCGCCATCCATGTGGGGGTTCGCACGACCTCCCCCTCAGGTTCAGTAATCCACTAGAGCAGCTCACTGACTTGGAAGACGCTGTGCTTCTGTTCAGCAGTTGACTGTGAAGAACATGACTCAGGAGCAGCCCATGGAAGGCACGCACGGGGCAGAGTCTGGGAAAGAGCCCAGGGCGGCCGAGCCTTCTCTGGGCACGCCACCCTCCCGCACCACCCCAGGTTCGCCACTGGAAGCTTACCAAAATTTGCTTGCATTTTTATAACTCAGTCTCCAGCCCTTTTCCTCTCGCTGTAGTTTGGGGGTGAGGCTGAACGTTCCCACCTTCTGATCCCCTGTGTGGGCTCTCCGTGGCCAGCCCCGTCCTGAAGCCTCCCCAGGGCCCCACTGAGTCACCTTGCTAGATTCAATCAGCTGTGTGGGGCAAAGTGTCGCAGCCCAGCCAGAGACAGCAGCCCCTGGAGGAGGGCTGGAGGGGCAGGTGTGACATGGAGGAGGGGCATGAGGGGGGTGTGAACATGAGCTGGTGGGGCCTGGAGGGGCTGGTAGAGGAGGGGGGAGCCTGAGACCAGGGCTGGGCAGACACTGGCATCCAGGGGGCACCCGGCACAGGCCCTTCTCTCCTCTGGTACCTGCTCCAGTAGGGTGAGGAGGTCTGTGTGTGTATGTGGGAGGGCGGAATGTGGGAGGTGCTCAGCTTTGCCATGGCCTGAGGGAGGAGAGCCAATGGGCCACACGGCCACTGGAGAATGGAACCAAGAGAGCAGAATCCAGAGGGGGGTAGGTGCTGGGTCAAGAGGGTTGGTCCGTCCACAGTTTCATCCAGCTGCCATGAGAAGCACCTGAAGTTTGCTCCAGGGGTCCCCCATTATAGCTGACCCCGGGAAGAGACCAGGCCTTAGAAGCCAGGGAAGAGGGCAGACATAAGCCCTGCCCTCTCGGAGGTCGATCTGCCCCAGGCCCTGGGGCTCTCAGCGTTCATAGCTGTCCCTTCCTCTGCCTCCCCCAGACCCACAGCTGGCTGGCTGCAGGCGTGGAGGCCGGGAGCCCTAACACTGATGCTAGCAGAGGCTAAAGGGCCCGCTGTCGTCCTGCCAGCCCTGGGGGCCGCAGAGGGATGGGGAGTTATCAGCGAGTCTGCACCAAGCCCCCAACCACCCGGGCTCCTGGGAAACGGGAGCCTGCAGATACGTGACTCATTAGCTGTTATTTTTAGTTTAATGCCACAGAAGAAGCGCAACAGCAAGATCAACGGAAATGTCTCGCTATGAAAAGGAGGGTGGGTGGGGGCCTCGGGAAAAGGGGGAAAGCCAGACAGACACAGACAGACAGACCAGGAGGAAGAAGAGAAGAAATACCCAAAGATGTTAGCAAGGGCTTCCTCTCAGTGGCAAGATTAGGAATAACCTTACACTATCTCTATAAAAAATCACATATTATTTTTATAATCAGAGGATATATACACGCTAAACAAATACATAAAGCATGGGAAGGCCTGAGAAGGGTCAATGTTACACAGGCCTATTGCCAGCCTCTCTACAAAAAAAAAGACCATCTCTTTCCCAGGGATTTCAAAGTTCTGGAAGCAAATGGGCCACACACACACACACGCACACTCTGAAACTGAAACGCTGCGTTAGCCAGCTTCTGAGACAGCTCCCGACCTTTCCTGCCTCCCGGGGTCCACACTGAGCAGTCCCTCTTGCCAAACAGCGATGGTCTGTGTCCAAGAGGGTGTGGTGGGGATGGAGGCACATGGCTTCTCTGCTGACTCCAAATGCTTGCTACAAGAATAACAGTGTAGAACATCTCCCTCCTGACTTTTTATATTGATTTCATAGTGACGTGGTCAGCTGCAGATGCATTTTAAGGTATCATATATTAGCACTCTTCCAGAACCTTCTCTGGCCAGCCAGACCTGGCCGGCATGAATCAACGACCCTCAGCTGGATGGCTGCCTGCGTACCCTCCCAAAGCCTGCTCCAGAGCCTGTCTCCGGCATCGGCCACCCCTCCCTGAGCTTTCTCCCTCTTTTCTGCCTCTCAGGCTTGGGGAGGTTGAGCCACTCTGAAGGAGCTTGACAAAATGGCTCACGTAAGTATTTTTATTTAATAATCAATGACATCTTTCCCAGCAAGACGCCTCGCGTGAGACGTGATAAACACAGCAACTAGAAAGCCACTTTGTTAAATCACAAACATTTGCCACAAATCACAACTAAATCAGCACTGGGCAGACGCTGCACAGAAGTCCAGAGGGCTGAGCTGTTAGCTCCGCGAGGAAGGGGCAGGGAAAGACACGCTCTGAACGCTGTGTCACTGGGCTTTAAAAATCTCCGGTGCCGTTCTGCCCTGCGGGTTTGGCGGGATTGGCGGGATTGACATCAGTGCGCATGTGCGCACTCAGGTATGGGCCTCGTGCACGGGTTCCCATCCCAGCCGCACCCATCGGGCAGGTCCCGCTGCTGCCCGGGACGGTCGGCCGCTCACAGGACTGGCCACCCCAGGGTGCTCAGGTCTCCCCACCTCCATAACGCCTGCATTGGAGCAACTGCTATCTGGAGACGCACCCCAAGGTGGGTCTCTCTCTGGGACTCAGTTTCTCCAGCTACAAAGTGGAGGAAATGGGTAAATAAGTGGTCTTCAAACTGGGGCCTGAATGGGTGGGCTCCAAGCTCCCCCTTTACTTCCAGGCAAGCAATTCCTCCTTTGTCTCTTTTACGTGGAGTGGTTTTGGAGGACGTATTTTTAAGGGGATCTCTGCGGCCAAAAACTGTTTGAAATACACTGGACTTATGGCCTCTGGAAGGTTTCTGGTTCTGTACCTCATGGGATTGTGACCTTGGGACCTTAGGAGACCAGAAGAGACCTTTGCTGGGGAAGATTTATTCTTTCTCTCTCCCTCTCTCTTAAGCCACTCCTCAGCGGGTGGTCACCTCCATACCTGCCTGGTGGTAGGATCTTGTGACTCTGCCTCCCATCATACGTAACCTGGTGCTTGGTGCTTGTGATCATATCTGATTGCTCTTGCATCCCCAGCAGAGTCTGGCCAAGGTAAAGGCACATCGGTGTTACCAGCTCTCATTCCTGTGGCTGTGGCAGACATCACCAATCAATCGCCATGCTCTCCTGCTGAACTTGGATCGGGGCTTGGCATTCTTTTCATGCCATTGTTCCAGACAGCCACTGCCAACTGATAGGGAAAAGCGTGCAAGATGCAACCTGTGTGTCGTGCTGTTTTCCTTCTGTTCTTGGTAGGAAACTCCCTGGAAGTGTGGGGATAGGCCTTGCTATGGATGTACAGGATACTCTTCAAAGCATTTCCTTTCCTGCTCAGAGGGAGCTTGGGAGGACTTTCTGCATCTGCGGTGCTCGTATCCAAGACGACACAAATAGTTCTCGCCTCCTGAGAGTCCCATCCTGATGTGGTCTGCTCCCACACGGACCAGAGTAAACTGTGTAACCAATAGGATCCTGGGAAATGACAGCCTGACTTCAGATGCTAGGTTGTAAAAACGCTGGGGCCCTCACCTTGCTGTCTGGGATCAGTCACCCTGGGGGAACCACGTCATGAGGACCGCCAAGCTGCCCTGTGGGGAGGGCCACACAGAGAGGGCTGGAGGCCCCGCCCACAGCCCACACTCACACACGAGTGAGCCCCGGTCAAGCCTCCAGAGGGCGGTAGCACCAAAAGGTGCCTTAGCTGAACCTCAGGAAAGCCCCCTGCACTAGAATCACCCAGCTGAGCCATGTTCCAACTTTTCAAATTGTGTGAGGGGATACATGTTTATTGTTTGAAGCTGTTACAGTTGGGTAATTTGTTATGCAGCTGTAGGTAACTAATTATAGGGCCCAAGTCCATCCCTGCTAGGGGACACACCAGCACAGAGAGAGGCACAGTGGTGACACCAGGCCTAATCAGGGACTGTCACAGATCTCCGTAACTAGAGCATACTTTGGCCCAAACAAGGTGGGATTTTCATAAGGAAAAGAAATGGGAGTTTTTTGAAATGGCTCATACTCACCCAGTGATTCCGAATGTGAGTGTTTGTTTTTCTTCTACCTCTGCCCATGCAGGCTCAACTCTGACTGCACTTCTTCTTCAAAACCAGAGACCTCAGGACTCTCTGACCCCAAGAACTAATCATCGCCCTTCCCCTTTATATTAAAATACTTGTTGGTCATGATTATGAATCTCGAACTCTAATGAACCACCAGCATTACTGTTGTTTATTATTTTGGTGCAAGATCTTTTTTATTGTTTGGGCTGGAACTCAGTCACAAATTTACTGCTTTCTTCATGGCAGCTCTTAAAATATTCGATTTAAACTGTCAGAATGCAAATAACCCCAGATAGCCTCATAAATGGAGATGCCAAGGAGGGTTTTACTGTTGCAAAGAAAATAGTGAATAAGAGATTATGCTGATAACAGTACAATGGTCTCTGTATTTACAAAGGAAAGAGGAAAGAAGGAGGCTGGGAGAAGGAGGGGGGGGAGTGGGAGGAGCTAACAGTGTGACAATTGAACTTTAAAATCTAAAATAGCGCCTTCCACGCAGCCCCTCTTAAACTCCAAGTCGTCCAAGGGGTTTGGGTCCCATCTTTCCAGCCCGTCTCTGGGATGTTTTCCCCCGATGACCCACAGGCGCTTTTACTTGGAGAGGGAGGGTCCCGTGACTTCGCTCGGCACCCAGCTCGGAGCCTGGTCAAAGGTAGTTGCTCAGCCAGCGTTCACCGGGTGAACACGTGAATGAAAGATGCACCCTGTGCATTTCACCAACATTTTCATCAACCTGATAACATCAGACTCCTTCCTGCCTGAGCCCAGCAAGGAAGATATTATGTCCTCATTTGACAGATGGGGTTATTGAGGTTCAGTAAACGTCCCATTATCGCAGGGCTGGTAATTAAGGATCAAAAGCCAGGTGTCCTCACTCAAGTCCAGGGCCCTTTCCTTATGTCACAGTGAAGCTGGAAGTGGACGGATGAGCTTGAGATGGAGGCAGGGTTGAAGTTCAGGAGGTTGCAGTGAGGAAGAGACACAGGCCAGTCAACCTGCCACAAGTGTGGGTACCCCGGAACAACAGACGTCCTGTCTCAGTGACAGCACATATCTTCAGACACCCGCTGCGACTTAGGGCTATTCAGTCGGCTTCCTCTGACTGCAGCAACTTTGACACTGGGTGCAGGGGAGGCAGGGGGAAGGCAGCGGGACACTCCACCAGCCTCACTGCTTCCTGCCGGGAAGTCTGCGCCAGCTTCCCCCTGACACCCCTGCAGAGCTGTTCTCAGCCTGGCTGGGCCCTGTACTTACCTGGGGAGCTTTAAAAAATCCTGCTGTCCAGGCCGCACTCCAGAGAGTCTGGGGTTCAGATGCACAGCAGGATTGAGAACAGCTGCCCAAGGAGAGATGCTCACCCCCAGGAAGAGTGTTCCAGCTTCACGACCCCCAGGAAGCAGCCTAGCACCTGGGCACTGAAGTGGGGAGATGGTGGAGAGAGTACCCCCTCGGTCTTCCGTTCTGGAATGTGGGCCTCGCCACACAGGCCACGTCCAGGCCACACAGGCAAGGCCGGGGAGGGGCTGGATAAGCTCTTCTGCTCAGAGTCACTCAGGGATCCAGGCTGACCGAGTCCTTCTCCGTCTCCAAGGGAAGAGAACAAGAGAGACAGGAGAATCGTGCCTTTTCAGTGCCTCAACTTGGAAAGTGGCACTGCTCCTTCTTGTCTGTTGTTGGCCAAATTTGATCACACAGCCTGGCCTCAGGGTGAGCATGCGGCTTCCGTGGGCTGGGAAGGAGAGGACAGGAGGCTGCTGAGCCCTCGTGATGTCCACCAGGGTTCTCGGCCCCCTTTTCTCTCCGAGCTAGAAGCTTTAGCTACCCAGCACACCCCCTTCGAAGGATCAGCTGCAGCCAGGGGAGGGTGGGCGGATTTGCAGAGATCCAGTCGGACCTTTCTATTCCTCCTCTTGTTCTCAGGGGGGGACTGGTCTGGCCCCAGTGACTTCTTTGTTTCTGGCATGTATAGGTCTGCTGTGGACGCTGCTACACGCCGTCATGCTTCGACTCGATGTCCACACTCATGTTCGTTATAACGCCGTTAGTTCTTTGTTTAGCCAACTGTGTAACTACACATACAAGTCTGAACGGGGACACAGGGGGTTAAGTGGATCCGAGAACAGTAGCCTTGCTTGCTTTTACAGTGGCGCTGGCAGAGTCAGCTGGGCTGATTTAACAAAATGTATAATGTGTTCGGCAGTTGATGGCTGCAGCCTAATTGAACACAAATTTATAATGCCACCCAGTCTTGTAATTAAAACGCGGTAAAATTAGCCCATCAAATATCGTGTATACACACACTTTCTCAAAGCCATCAACAGCCTTTGTTTTGGGCACGGTCAATTACGTTTTCAAAGCGGAATCCTCAGAAGCATCCATCTTCTGAATCAGGATGAAAGGAAACCAACCCAGGTTGTGAGCCTGCTCCAAATTGATGAGGAAACACTTGGAAAATTGTTTTCCAACAATGAGAGAAATTAATTTTCTGAGATGGTGACTTTGGGCTGTAATTGGTCTGTGCTGTTTGAACAACTAGGGGTTCAGGGAGCCCCGAACCAGCTCGGATGCATCGAAAGGCAATTGCCCACGTGTCTCCGTCCACAGGTCAGGGCATGCTGGGAACAGAAAACGAGACATCCCTCTCCCCAGAACCGATTCCTTGATGGTCTGCTGCGGGGCTAGACCATGGCGTGGCTCCGTGAGCTCCGACTGGTCTTTGCTGTGTGGTGGCGACATTCTCTCACCAGGGCAGCTTCAGGTCTAAAATCACATCTGGAGTCCAGAAACGCTCCTTCCACCAATAGTTTAAAAGAAGAGTTGGCGGTGGAAGGGAGCCGTGCTGGGGGCGGGGAAACGGGCTCCAGGGTGTGATTTTGTTTTTTTTAACATGGCCGTTCTCTTTCTTCAACTCAGGAAAAGGCAGAGGGAGGTAAGAGGAGCTCACAATGAGGTGTCTCGGTTGCTCCCTCTTTCTTGGGGCGTGAACATGGTTTTGTTCCAAGAGGGGCCTCCTCCCCAGAAGCCAGCCCCACTGTCTTCCCACTGCCCCCTGGTGGTGTTGGGTTGAACCTGGAGGTAGCCACACTCAAGGGTAAGATGGCCAAGTCCTGGCTGGGGGTGAGGGAAGGGTCCCAAAGCCACGCTCAGGTTCGATGAGTCACTGGAACAGCTCGCAGAACTTGGGGAAGCGTTGCACCTAAAATCACAGTTTTCTTAGCACAGAAGGCTGCGAGTTAGAACGAGCCAGAGGGAGGAGGCTCCGGCTTTTGCACAAGGGAAAATCCGGGTGGACACGTGAAGCCTGGTCATCCTCTCCCCGTGGAGTCCTGCCTATGACGTGTGACAATACTCAGAGAATGCTGCCAGCCGGGGAAGCTCATTTGGGCTTCCGCACCCACAGTCTTTACTGAGGTTCCATTCTGAGGGCGTGACTGACTGAATTCCTGGCCATGTAGCTGAACTCAACCTTCAGACTCCCACCCTCCCCAGAGGTCAGGCCGATGTCACCTGGCACAAAGCCACACACCTGTAGTCACGTGGTTGAGCTCTGTGGTGTGCCCAGGCCATGCTGGTCACCCTGGGTCACTCCTTACTTTAAACTAGTGAGGTGTCCACCATGAGTCACCTTGTTGGCATAAACAATCAGGTGTGGTCTGAGTGACCATCACGAATAACAATACATTTCCCTTCCTACCATTCGGGAAGTCCTGAGGACTTAGAGGTCACCCCCCAGGAGTGGGGACAGGGCCAGACCTCTCTTTGGGGGAGGCCACATTCCTTACTACACAGGGTGACCCTCCTTCTCAGAGGGAGAACTGACCGTGTCCCCTCTAGTGTCACCTTCGGGCTGACCCAGCAGACATGTCCAGAGAGACTGGACCCCCAGGTCAGTCCACATGCTCACCAGCTACAGCCTGCTCTGTGCCTAGGAACATAGAGGAGACCCCCAACTCTGCCCTGGGGGGCTCCCGGGCTGCACGGACTTTCGCCTGAGAGTACCCACTCCCTGGAGGACTGGAGGCCTCATGTTCACAGTGGGGCGTTTTCTATGGGTCTCTACTAAGCCAGGCAGGGCATCGGGGGTCAATGCCCAAGTAGGAAGCCTCCTTAAGTGTGTGTGGGTATCACTGTGGTGTGGGGTCACCTGTCACTTTGTGGTTGGTGCAGTGTCCACACCCCCACAGTACACATAACTGCTTCAACCAGGAACCCCACCAGGTTATTCATGACAAGGGCTGGCAGCGCAGGCCTGCTGGGGGCTTCTCCACCAGAGGGGTGCATGCTTGGGGAGGGGACACTGCCTCTAGGCTGGCTGATACCGGGGCCTGGCTTCCACAGGGGGACAGCTATGCTCATCTCAGAAACTAGGTCTTAATTACTTTCATCTTTCCCTCTTTCTGCAGCTTTATTTTACACAGCAAGCCTGCTCCCCCCACCACAGCCCGGGAGTGGGGGTGTGCAGGGAGTCTGAGCCAGGAAGGGCTGTCCCCTGCCTCAGCTGCCTCTCTTGTCCTGACTCACGCCCCTCCCAGCACGTCACTAACTTCCCCCCATGCGCACAGCATGTGTTCATTAGCTGGGGCTGCCGTTACAAACCACCACAGACTGTCGGCCTTCAGCCACAGGGACGTGTTTTCTCGTGGTTCTGGAGGCCTGGAGTTCAAGTTCATGGTGTTAGCACAGTTGGCTTCTCAGGGCTGTGAGGGAAGGTCTGTTCCAGGCCTCTCTCCTCTCTTCCGATTTTCAGATGGCATTCTGTGTCTGAGTGTGAGTGTGTGTGTGCACTGGTGTACCCGTGGCCAAGTTTCTGCCTTGTTCTGAGGACCCCAGTCCTGTTGGATGAGGCTCCACCCTAGTGACCTCCTTTTAATGCTATAAAGACCTTTAAATGAGGCCACATTCCAAGCATTGGGACCTAGGACTCCAACACATGAACTGGGGGGAGGGCACACCATGGAACCCATAATCCACAGCATTCCGCCTACGTCACAGCCTCCCAGTGGGAGCCAGAGTCCTTCTAGCATGGAACTGTCCCCCTTCAAGCCCCCTGGGCCCCTTCTAAGCATCTCACCCAGCCCCAGAGAGGCTGGGCTGCAAGGACCCTGGGCCCGGCTGCATCCAGAGCCCTGCTGCAGACCTTGCCTCTGAGGGCTGTGTTTTAATACCTTCTCAGTGGCCCCCTCTCAGCCAGAAGTCTCACGTAACCAGGAGCCTCACCAGCTGCCAGCAGGAGGGAAGGGGTGTCTGTCATATCTGAGCTTCTGGGGGTGAAGGTGCTTATTTGGAGGTGCACTGGCACAGCGGGGAAGGCTCCAGGTGGCCAGCCAGTGTCTGGGCTCGGACGTGCCTGGAGACACAGCAGCAAGAGTTGTGATTCAACCAGAAGCTGGGTCCTTGCTCTTGGAAATAGGATTTTTCTCTTCCCCAATGACTCTCTGTCCTGGCCTTTCCGCAGGTGATTTAGAGGGTTCCCATGGATGTGTTCTGTGGGCACACCCCATGGGGGAGTGTGGGTCCTGCTCTTTTTCCTTTTCCATATGCACAATGTGCAGCCAGCTGACCCCCACTTCTGCAGGTGACAGCATGGAACACCAGGAATTGCATACCTGTTCACAGTGCAGACTCAAAGAGCATCTGGTTGTGCTCCTTCGACACCCACACTCACCTGCCTCTTGGCAAATCACAGGCTCTTGTCTACGGTAAATCGGGGAAACCAGACAACTTATTTTCCCACCCACGGCCGGCGTATGCACCTGCGCCTTGGGGTCAGTCTTCTTGGGTGCATCCGAAAGGCTCTGAAGGTCGTGAGTCCTGAGGACTTGCTGTGACAAGGGAGCAAGCCACACAGCATGTCCCCCAGTCTGACAGGGATAAAGCTACCCTGAGGACTGGAGATCAGGCTGAAAACCAATCTGTCACTCAGAGAGAAAAAACAAACTGGCAGCTGCCAGTGCTGGGTCAAGGGCAGCCTTGGGCCCTTGGGGACCCAGGCCAGCAGCTGCTCTGCATTTGGATTGGGGAGCAGGGGGAAGTTCATAATGAGGGAGCAAAGCCACATGGGGACCCTATAGTTATCATCATCATTATCATAGCTGTTATTCGTTGATGGTTTACACAGGCTGAGCATTCTATGTCCATCACCTCCTTTTCTTTGCTCAGAATCCCTGCTGGGGGTGTATTATTACCTCCACCTTAGAGGTGAGGAAACAGGCCCAGGGAAGTGACACTGACCGCTGCTTGTCGCCCTGCCCGTGCTCCATCTCCGTGCGGCCACAGCCTCCCACCCGGGCTCTAGTCAGACCCGAGGCTGCGACCCCGAACGAGGACCTGGAGCGATGTCCTTGATCTCTCCCTCCTGCCAGTGCTGTGCTCTGCTCTGCTCAGTTCCGCCTGAGCCTGGAGCTGCACCCCACGTTGGCCTTTGCTGACGTGACCCCTCCACCAGGGATGCCCTTTCACTGAGCCTGGATTTTCTTTGTGGAACCTCCCAGGATGGCCTTGGGGATTCTGGGAGACTGTGTGTTGCATGTGTGTAAGTGCTGACCTGCTAGGTAGCATGAGTCTCAGGCGGGAAGGCCACTGCTTCCTTGACTGTCAGCATGGCCCAGGGACAGGGGGCAGCAGCACCAAGCTGGAGGCCCCTGGGGACCTTGTCCCATCTACGTGATGGACCAAATTTCCCTAGGGATCCGGAAACACGTGTGTGAGGTCCTGCCCCCACTCCCCTTCCTGCTCAGAACTCCTGGCTGGGGCCCACCGGACATCTCATCCCACCCAGCTCAGTCCCGAGACCTCCTTGCTGGTCCCCAAACACACACGGACGCGTCCATCTCAGCTGCGTGACTTATCACACTTCCCACGCAGCCCTCAGGTCAGCCCGCAGTTTCCAGAGGGTCTTTGTTCAAAGGCAGTTCATTGACTCATGATTCTGGAAGTGCAAGGTCAAAGTGCTCGCAGGGTTTGCTTCCTCTGAGGCCACTCTCCTCAGCTTGGGGACGGCCGTCTCTTCCCTGTGTCCTCACGTGGCCGTCCCCCTGGGCATGCCTGTGTCCTCTTCTCACAAAGACCCCAGCCATATTGGATTAGGGTCCCCCATGTGACCTCATTTCTACTTAATTGCCTCTCTAAAGTCCCTCTCTCCAGGATAGAGCTCCAACTGTCCCTCCTCAGAAGGGCCTTCCCTGATCATCCCTCACTCTCCCTCTTCCCTGCCACATGCCCCTCGGTGACACTCAGTGCTGCTCTGTGAACTCTGTGCTCGCTCTCTGCCCTGCCCCCAAGGGTGGAGTCTGGCAGGCGCAGAGGCTGTGGGTTTTCATCGCTGCCGTGGGCAGCACCTAGAACAGCTCCAGGCACACAGTGAGCCCTCAGGGTTTGTTGATGGAGTGGAAGCTGCCTAGCCAGGCCCAGCCCCGGGGTTTTAGTCTGATGGGACAGTCACACAGTGTGCAGTGTCCGAGGGAGGGGCACCTGATGCAGAGTGTCAGCCCACCAGCTCCATGGTGCCTGCCTTCGCCCTGGTGGGCATTGCCATTTCCTCCCCTCTCCCCCCCAAAACCCACTTCCCAGGGGGTGGGCCATCAGAGGGAGAGCTCCCCTGGCCCCCTCCCCTGCACCCAGGGCCCAGCCCTCCTCTTGGGCTGGCAGGCAGCATGCCAGCCTCTGCTCCAAGGGGCCATGCTTCCCACACACGTTTCCTAATTAATTTCCTCCCACCAGCCCCAGATACACCCTAACCAGGGCCCCCGTCTGTGGCGGATGTCACGCTACTCCCCAGTACGTCCCAGGTGAGGAGCCCTGAACCAGCACGCCTTAATTAAGTAAGTTAATTACTTGCCAACCTGAGGGCCCGATCAGGCCTCTGCAGGGAACTTCTGGTTCCACCCTGGGGTCTCGCAGCCCTAGGGCATCCCTGACTACCACGTAGGACCGCTTGGGGCTCTACGAACTCGCCAGGACCCCCATTTGTCATTCAGCCGAGCCATGCGGCCTCAGGCTCACGGGTAGAAGGAGCTCTTGTTTGGGTCCCAAGGTGCAGGGAGGGGGAGTGTGTTCTGGGGTGTTTTTAGCAAAGACATGCCTTTTGGGGGGAAATAGCTCTTCTCATTTACTCTGTGCCTACTGTGTGTACGGCTGGGATCACATGCAGGGTCCCCAACGTGCCACACAGCAGCACAGGCACCCGCTGACCAGGCTCTGACAGGTCACATGTCCCGGCCTCCATGGAATATGGTAAATGGTTGCTTAGGTCACATGCTCTCCCTGGGACATGGCACGCACTGATTGGCTGAGCCTACATCATGTGCTCACCCCAGCTCCTGGGGGTAGGAGCCCCTACGATATTTGGCAAGTGGTGACTCTCCAAGGCAAGGGGATGAGGCAGAAACCGCAGCTGTCACCCCCATGATCCCAGTGGGTTATTTGGGAATTAGTGACGGTAAGGGGGAACTGTGGAGCACGAGGCTTGGCACCTGACTGGCACCTGGGGCCCATCTGTCTGACCCCAGCCCCCACCCACAACCGCCAGCACCAGTGGATGTGGGAGGTCAGGTCTCCCCTTTTGCACCCTAAACCTGCCGCCTTTCTCCCCCCTTTCCAAGATTTCCTTTTTCTCCACCAGACTTGTTCATTTTGCTGAAACATTTTGGCTTTTTATGCAAAACAGACAAAGGGAAACATTTTTTAAATTTTGAGGTGGACCCTGTCTCTCAATGAGCTCCTTTGTGTGCCTGTAGCCCTCACTGACCCTCACATCAGCTTGTGGCAGCGTGTGGCAGCATGTGACTACATGTGGCAGCGTGGGGCAGTGTGCTCGTCCCTGGACAGGCAAGGGTGCCAGCAGGTGGGGGGCAGGCTCCAGCAGCAGCCAGGGGCGGGGAGGCAGCAATCACTCGGAGCCACATTAATTCAGCAAAACCCGCCCCGGTGTGGGCAAGCGGGGCCCTGCATTCGGGCCTTGTCAGGGGCACTGTGCACACAACTGGCTCAATTCTCCAGCATCGTGGTTCAAACAAACAAGACCATGTCGTGTGTTCTCCCCAAGTCCAGCCGAGACTTTGTGGCATTATTTCTTCACCCAGCACACGCTCACTGAGCACCCACCATCTGCTAGCACTGTCCTCGGCCTGGGGGCACTGCAGGGGACAGACAAGCAAAAGCCTTGGCTGCACGGAGCTTACGTTCTAGTGGGGCAAGGAGATAACCAATATTCAACATAATAACTAGGTGACTCGTATGGTGTATTAGAAGACTGTAAATACTGTCAAAACTAGATCAAGGTGGGAGGGGCATAGAGTTCAGGGGTGAGGGGTTGAATTTTTGGTGGTGTGGTCAGAGTGGGCCTCACTGACAAGGCGCCATGTGAGCAAAGACTTGGAGGAGGTGAAGGCATGGGCCCCACAGGTGTCTGCGACACTGGTGTCTGGCAGAGAGAAGAGTCAGTGCAAAGGCCCTGAGGCCGAGCACATCGTGTGTGTCCAAACAGCAGGGAGACTAGTCCCAGGAGCAGAGTCCTGAGCACAGAGGAGAGGGTTCAGAAGAGGGGTCCTATTGGCCCTTGTAAGGACTTTGCTCTGTGACATGAGCCTTCAGAGGGCTTGGCACAGAAAAGGAGGAGGGAGGAGGGACAGGCCAACCTTATGCTTTCCCTCAGGGCTGCACCGCTGAGATTTGGTTGGAGGAACAGAGGTGGACATAGGAAATGCCAATGCAGCAATGTCCCTTCCTGCAGACGCTGGCAGCTTGGACAGGGGCTGGGGGCAGAGGAGGTTGGATCCTGCATATGTCCTGAAGGGGGTGCCAGTGGGACTTGCAGATTGATTAGGGAGGAAGGTGAAGGGAAGTAGGACATTGAGGAGGTTGCCGAGCATTGGGCCCAGGCACTAGAAACTGGACTTACTATTTACTAGCCTGAGAGGGCTTTACTGGGCTTACTATTTACTAGTCCTTTGCGGGGAGGGCGGAGGAGGTTTTGGGAGTTCAGCTGGGAGGGTGGTAAGGTTCAGACGGGTGAGTAGACATCCACGTGAAGAAGTCGAAAAGGCAGTCACGTGTGTGAGCCTGCAGTTTCAGGGGAGGTCCAGCCAGAGGGACACAGGCAGGGGTCAGTGATGAATGACTGGTTTCCAGGCTCGCCAAGGTGGGGGAGCATGGATAGTCAGGGGCAGAACCCAAGGTCCGAGTCCTGGGGGCCTGGTGAGGAGGGCGGGTCAAGGGAGAAACCAGCCTCCAAGGCAGGAGGTGAGTAGATGTGGGCCCAGGGAAACCTAGGGAAGAGAGTTGGTCCAGGAGGCCGGGATGCAGCTCTGGGCGAGCTGGGCCAGGTCTGAGAACCTGCTGTTGGATCATCAGCAGGAACGTTGTGAGCTCCGGGAGCCGGTCCTGCCCGTGGACAGAACCCACTTGTAATGGTGTCAGCCAGGCGGGGGGGCAGAGCTGGAGCCGGGGGAGTTGTGTTGCAGAGGAGAGCTGGGAGTGGGCTCCGGACGGTTCCTCAGACGCCAGGAAAGCCCGTCTCTTCCCTCAGACTGCAGAGTCACAAGAGTCAGGCACTGATGCAAAGTCGTGCCTTCACGTCACACATCCCAGGAGTTTTACCAAATGCAGATGGAATCCAGGCGTCCCACAAGCTACCAACAGGCCACCCCCAGACAGCTGTCCCCACTTCTCTGCCTGTGACTCCTTCAGGCTGATGCAGGGCCTGTTCCTGCCCTCTCCCACCCCCTCCCTCGCTGAATAATTTAGGCACTATTCTAAGTTAAAACCAAATAAAGCAATTTAGAGTGACTAATTTCTTGTGGAATGTATGTTTGCCAAATGTCTTGCTGGTAATCATGCTGGGAGCCGTGCATCCTCCTTAATTTCAGCTGTGTGGCTTCTGGAAGGAGTTCCCAGGCTGCGGTGGCTGCCTTCCCAGAGGCCCAGGGTGCAGAGTGGCCGCACGTGAGCGTCCCCCAGCCCAGGGCAGGGCTCCAGGAGGGCCGTTCGGACCTGCAGCCCACAAGGGCTGGTTTGTGAGAGATGGCGTCCCCCACGTGACCGAGGTTCTCACCTTGAAGGGACAATTGTCCCATCCTCAGAGTTCAAAGGGGCCTCCGTTACTCTCCCTGCTGTCAGATTTCCCAAGATAAATCAAAGGCACTCAATTTATTGTGTTTAAAGCAACTTTTCAAGCATCCCAATAAAGGATCTGATTTATAGCCAACGTATTGTTTTAAACAAGTTCCAAACGATGGGAATCAGCCCGAAATGCCCCTCTGGAGAAGCCGTGTTGGAGGAAGAGCCACGGTGAGATTAGCTGCAGCATTGAAAGACAGAGTGATGGACTGAGACCCAAAGTGTGAGTTCAGTGCGGCTCGCCAGGAAGAGTGGGGGGCAGTAAATCCAAGGCGACAGTCTGTGTTCGGTGTACCGATATCTGTCACTTTTATTATTCTTTGTTCAGAAGTTGTGGATGGGTCATTATTTTTAAAAAGTAATGCTCAGTAAAGCTTAGAAATGAAAGCTTCTTGTACTAAGGGCACAGGCTAAGTCTTAAATCCAGATTGCAGGGCATTATGTAATGGACGTGTCTGCCTGCCCTGTCCAGAAAATACTCCAAGTCTAGAAAATGTGGCTGCATCCTGGGCCACGCCCAGGAAGGCAGGTCAGGGCGGCGTCCCCAGCTCTGAAGTGGCAGAGCCCCTCCCCCACCTGTGTGGCACCCTCGTGCATAACAATGACAGTGACCGGAGGGCCTGACATTTCTCCCTGTCACTCATTCAAGGGGCCTCTGAGAGCAAAGGCGGCTGGAACGCGGGGTGTGCTGGCTCTTCATCGCCTTGGGAGGTCCCCTCTGAGGCCAATGGAAGACCCATCCCACTGAGCCCAGCCCAGATAACAGAATAAATAAATGGTGGCTGTTTTAAGCCACCAGGCTGTGGGGTGCTGTGTTACACAGCGTGGTGAAGTTAAAACATGTCCATAAATTTTTTGACACTCCCTTCAAAAAGAAAACATAAAAAGGAGCCTGATTCTCCTCTGCTTGTGTGTGGGCTGGGCTCTGTGACTCACTTCTGAAACACAGCGTGAGGCAAAAATCATGGTGCGTGACTTCTGAGACTAGGTGACAAGTCCCAGTCCAGTCTGCGGAAGATGGCAGACCCCGCCAATACCTGGTCTGCCACCTCGAGAGAGACCCTGAGCCAAAACCACCCAGCTACGCCACACCCAGGTTCCTGGCTCTCGGAAACTGTGTGAGATAGTGCTGACTATGTTAATCTGGTGGATTCTGGGGGGATTTGTTATGCAGCAGTGGGTAACTGATACACGCAGCAGCAGACAATTGAAGTGGCCGATGTGCTCTGGTGCCACTTCAGGGGTTGTCAACATCCTGGAACATAACATGGCAAATGGCTTCTGCTGCAAGGTCTCTGAGTGTCTCCCTGCTGTCCTGGCCACCCCAGCAACTTCCCAGGGACCCCCAAACCTTCCCTGATCCCTCAGTTATAAGGAAGTGATCCCTGGCCTGGCAGAGACCCTGGACCCTGCTTGGACAACATGGCCACGTCCACCCAGTGACAAGTCCATGTCATGGTGGCAAGTATTTCCACACCCCACCCCCAGCCTCACTCATGCCCAGAGGGGCCTTGGGCTGTCCTCGTCAGGGAGACTGTGGTCTCTCCCTCCCAGCCCTGCCCTCTCAGCGGGGAGGGGAGGCTGATTCCAGGACACCTCTCTAAGGAGCAGGTTCTCCTGTGCAGGGAATGAGAAGGCCACTTGACCCCCATTTTTCTGCAGCAGCCCCCCCCCAATTACAAGCAGAAAACATCTCATAGACAAATGCGTGTGCATCATCCCCTTGCCATGCTTGTCTCCGACGGGTTGCCTCGTTGGTGGAGAATTACCATCCGGCATCACAGAATGAGGTTCCTTATTGATCTGTCTGTTACGATCCACCCTCCAAAAAAATATATCAGGCCTTGCTCGCAGGAGGACAAAGCAGAGCAACACTCCCAGGGAAGGAAATATGATTGGAGCTGAGAAAACTTCGTGCATTTTCTCTGAGCCCAGCAATCCCATTTTTAGGAGTCAGACCCGAAGTCACACCTCCAACGGCCCAGCACAAACGCCCTGGTGAGTTATGGCGGCATTATCTGCAGTAAGTGCCTCCACCTCGGAGGGCAATGCAGAACCTACCACACATTCATGTGATGGATACTGCACAGTTGTTTTAAATAATGAAGGTCTCTACGTACTAATACGAGTGATTTTCAAGATGGATTGTTAAGTGAAGAAAGCAAGGTATGGAAAAGCATCTATGGTGGGGCTATTTTTTGTGTAAAAAGAGAGGAATATAACCATATAGACATATATCTGCAGATTTTTACAAACATACACTGGCGGGTAACCTCAAAATTAATGACACTGGCCACCCACAGGGGTGCGGGTGGGTGGGGCTTCTCCGACTATACCTTTTCTGTATAGCTTTCACTTTTGTATCAAAAATTAACTCAACAAGATTGAGGGGAAAGGCTTAAAAATGATTAAGAACATAAAGAAATGAATCATACTATATATCAAACTGATAACATAATCATATAGAAGAGAATTTGTAAAAAATGAAAAATAGTTAATCCAGGTTTTTTTTTTAAATCCCTCAAGCTTTTTGAATTGACAAGCCTGGTCCCTTATAGGCATTCAATAAATGCTGTATGAGGGAAGGAAGGGAGGAGGGAAGGAAGGAAGGAAGGAAGGAAGGAAGGAAGGAAGGAAGGAAGGAAGGAAGGGAGGGAGGAGGGAAGGGAGGGAGGAAGGAAGGAAGGAAGGAAGGAAGGAAGGAAGGAAGGAAGGAGGGAAGGAAGGAGGGAAGGAAGGAAGGAAGGACTCCAAGACGAAAGCAGGAAGCTAAGAATCTTACTCTCCCCTCAGCCCAGATATCTCTGTTCTGGTCACAATTTATATAATTCAATATCTGTTAAGATCAACTTCATATCACAAAACTGAGCCACAGGTTTCTAAGGTCCCCACTCCCGCTCCCCCCGCCCCCCCCCACACCACCAACAAGATGCCCAACTCCCACCCTTGCTGGCCTCTCCCGGTCCCGGCCCTGCTTCCCCAGCTCCCTTGCCAGTCACCAGGGAGCCCTTCCTCAGTGAGACACTGCTGTTTCGTTGGTTGGCTCCGGCGGCCATAACAAAGCCCCACAGATGGGGCAGCTGAACAGGAAGGATCTCACTTCTGGAGGCTGGAGGTCTGAGGTCTGAGGTCAAGATGTCGGCGAGGCTGGTTCCTTCTGGGGCCGCTCTCCTCGGCATGTAGATGGCTGTCTTCTCCCTATTGTCATGTGGTGGTCTCTCTGTATGCCCGTGTGTCCAAATTTCCCACTTTTTATAAGGATTGGGGCACATTCTAATGCCTTCCTCTCAACTAGATCACCGACGAACACCCTATTTCCAAATAAGGTCACATTCACTGGTGCTGGGACTAGAACCTCAACGTCTTTGCAAGGGACACAGTTTAACCCCTAACGCTTGCATAGGACGTGGCTTAGATAAGGGCACTGCTGGCCACCAGCAGGACTGTTGTGAGGGTTAATTATTAGTATGTATAAAGCAGTAGTAATGCCCAGCATTGTGGGCACAGCAAGTAGGTGACTGTTATTTTGATGATGATGATGATGATGATTATGGTGGTGGTGGTGATTTACTGAGGCATGGCCTCCACTCTCGTGAACGCCCCAGTGCTCACCAATGAACTGAGGTCACCCCACTGAGGCACCTACTGGTCATTCTGCACCCTGCCCTCAGTCACGGCTGCTTGCCAGGTCACCGGGCCCACGACCCGAAGGGCAGGTCTGGGCCTGTGTCTCCCAGTGTGAAAGCAGCCTGAGGCACTTAAGAGAAAATGTGAAACCAAAGAAGAGAACGCCCCATGCCGCCAGGACAAAGGCTCTCTCCGTGTGAGAGTGCCAGCGACCTCAAACTCAGTTGTGGATGTGGCCCCGAGTCTCCACCCTCCGGAGACGGTACAGTACCTGGCATGGTACACGTCACTCAGCATGAAGACACGCCCCAGGAACAGGTGTGCACGCTGAGCTGGCAGATAGCAGGGTTTTAGGGATCAGAGGAGAAGCCTGGCACTGTCCACACTGCTCTGAGGTCTGCCTGGGACATCCCAGGAGGGGCACAGAGAGCAGAGGTCTCCTTTGTCCCTGGCCACACACAGGCCCGTGGCCACTTTTGCAGGGAACATGGGCCGGTGTCCCTTTACTAGACATTAAGCGGTCATTTCAGCAGGGCTGGTGACACAGGGGGCAGCTCTCCGCTTGGTCCCAGGTGCAGAGGCCCCACATGCAGCCAAAGGGAGCGATGCCTTTGTGCCTGGAAAGAGACGCCCGGAACAAGGAGGAGAGCATGTCCCGCTCTGGGCTCCGGTGGTGCCTGACATTTATGGGAAATGGATTTAGCACACACACCAACAGTTCAAAGCCCGGTGCCAAACAACCGATGCGAATAGAACCTGTGGGAGCAGAAGCAACGTGGAGATGAGGCGCATCCCAAAATAGGCCCCGCTTGCTGCTGTGTCCACGCAGGCAGAGGGAGGCACGTTGTCAAGGGGGTTTTAATAAAGCAGAGAGGACGTGGGGGCGAGGGCCTGGCTGCGGAGCAGAGAGCAGGGTGTGTGGGTGGTGGGGGAGGGGCGCCACGGTCCTGTTTTACTCAGATTCCTGGTCTACAGGCCCCCTGCAAACTGTCCAGACTATATTTCCAATCCCCACCCCCACCACCCCAGGGCCTGGCCACTGACCACGCTGTGGCCATGGTGTTGCAAGGTCCCTCCCCCTCAACAAGTCCAGCACGGACCTGGTCTCTCACTGTCCCTCTGGGTACACCCAAAACTCGCTGCTTCCTCAGGGAGGGGTGGTCTCCCCCTTTCCTGCATCCCCATCCAACCTGCGCCCCCCATATCATCCATGTAGAGACAGCTTTGGTTGTGAGGATGGGGGCAGACTGCTGGGCCTCTGGGGTCCAATCCCAACTCTCCCACTCACTGTGTGACCTTGAGCAAGTTCATGTCTCTGAGTCTCAGCATCCTTGTCTATAAAATGGGAGCCCTAACAGCAGGACCTGCTTCCCGCGGCAGGTGGGAGAATTCAGTGACTTAAAACCAGGAATGGCTGAGAGCTGTGTCTGGTCCATGTCAAAGACTCAAAAAAACCATAACGTGACATTTTGTAGATGTTTAATTACACGTGTATTGATTATGACTTTGTCATCTTTTTCCTATTTCACAGGCAAAAATTACTTTTTCCAGGTTTCACATGTTTTCTCTGCCTTTGAAAAGCCAACAGCTCGAGGGCCCTGCACCCCCGAGGCCTGGTAGATGGAGCACCACCCCCTCCCCAAGGCCTCCTCTCCCCGCTTCAAGACACCCCTCGGGACCATGCACGCTCTGCCCAGGGGCCACATGCTGTCCCTGGTCCGAGGACAGCCAGTCCACCCGGGAACCAATGTGGGCAGTGTGGCTGCATGCAACCCACTTCCTGCTACAGGGGAGGGACCCTGACCTGCCTGGTGGGGTCAGAAATACAGAAAGCTGGGGCACCCCTGGGGGCCACAGACCCCCACACCTGAGCAGAACATAGAGGTGCACACTGGGTGGGAAGCAGGATCCCAAGACAGGGGGTGGGTGAGCCCAGCCCAGGCTGAGTGGGCTCCTTGACTGTCAGTGTGAAGTTCCAGGCCAGGACCCAGGTGTGTGGGCCAGGCAGGGGCCAGGTGATGGCCTCCCTGACGGTGCTCGATAAACAGTACCTGGAGTTACCCTCCTTTTACTCCAAGCTTTCTCCCCTTTCTCCTTCATGCATCCATAACTCCACTTGCCATTACTTTACACCCTGTGGGTCCTGGACATGCTCCGTGCACCCTCATAGTGACGGGGCAGGGCGTCCTGCCGGACTGGAAGCTGTGAGTAGGACCTTCACCCAAGGGTGCCACCTGGGTGGCCTTGGCATGCCTGATGGCTCCGCTTTCCCTGGGTCCTGGTCCCATTCCGTGTCCCTTCACCTTCACACTTCTTTGTGCATCAGATCTGCCTCCTCTGTGGGGCTTGGAGCCGTCCCTGTCGTGCCCAGACCCTCTCCCGAGGGATAGAGCCCAGGAGACCAGTCTGTCAGGGAACAAGTGCCCAGCATGAGGATGGAATCTGGGCCGGGGCTCTCAATCTCTGTTGCCTGGGATACGGCATCCAGTTTCTGGATATGAATGAAAGAGCCTGGTTTCTGGGGTGGTTTGTGCATTTCATAATTTAGAATGTGTTTGGTTTTCATTTGCAACCTGGCCTGCCAGCCCAATCTCCCCACAGCTCTGCAGAGTTTGCCCATGAGGAATTAAATGAATCAAACCTCACTTCAGCTGCCCCACGGGGTGGGATTTGGGGTCATGGGAGGGTTCTCCTGGCTGGGGGTTCTCAAGACTCAGTCTGGGAGTGTCACCCAGGGGACGTTTACAAAATGCATGCTCTGGTCTTACTCCCAAGGTGGACCTGGGCAGATTTTTCAGTTCTCTAGGTGGTTCTGAGGCATACCTTGCTTAAGAACCTGCTGGAGTCCGACTCCCTCTCTTCCTGTGAGGCAGCCGAGGCCCGGGGAGGGACAGGTGGCCATGGGTGGCCGCTGCAGAGCTCACACCCCTGGCCAGACAGTGAAGGTGACGGCAGAGGTCCTGCTGTTGGCTGCACCTCTCACCAGCGGTGTGACCTTGGGCAGGTTACTGACCTCTCTGTGGTCGACTCCCCCAGCTGTGAAACAGGCACAGGGCAGCCATCCCCCAGTTAGGTTGGTGTGAGTTGTAGGAGGTCAAGTGCACACACACACACATGCTCCCGCATATAGTAGGACCCCACCTGTGTCCAGTATAATGATTTCAGGATGTGTCTTTGTTAGTCCTGCGTCAGGAGGGTGTGGAAGTGGGGCCTGGGAGGCCCTACTCCCTCAGTGCCCACGGCCCTCCTGCCCTGGCTGGCCACGCCAGGTCTTTCTGAGGATGACCATTTCCTGGTCCCACTGGGCCCTGCATGCCTTCCAGGGAGAGCAGGCCACCCAGGATGCCTGGAGGGCCCTGCCTGCCAGCTGTTCCCTCTGGACTTCCAGCCATGACAGAGCAAGAGGAGCTGGATGCCCAAGCCACCCAGCCTGGTAGTTTTTGAGCCTGCCCCCACCCCCGCCTGAGAGGGTGTGAGACAGGGCCCCGGGCCCCCCACAGCCTTGCCAAGCCTCCTTGGACTTGGCTGCGTCCAGGATGCTCCACCAAACCTCCTCTCCCACCCTCTTGCCTTCCCGGGGCTGCACCCTGCAGCCCTTGCTGACTCCCTCCCCATTCTTCCCAGAGGTGTTTCTCTTAATACAATTCTAACAGTCTTAGCATCCACATCTCGGGGATGCAAAGGAAGTCCTAGCTGCCTTTGTAGGGGTGCGGTCTCCATGGTCACTCTCTTGGGAGGTGGACACTGGACAAAGGGGTCCCTAGCCAGAGCCCCATGAATCTGGTAGCTTGCTGATCACCAGGCCCCCTGGGCTGGGGGTGCTGAGAAGGGAGATGCTTGCAGAATTAGGGCATTTTGCATGGCAACTCCCAGCATTCCAGCTGAAATGGGCCACAGTCACGACTGAAAGCCTCGTGCAGTAACTGAAGAGACCAGGAGGTCTCGCCCCAGCCCAGGCGGGTCCAGGGCTCACTCTGGCCTCCGGGCTCCACTCTCCTCCCAGCTGGACATCCTCAGGGAGGCTCGACCTCCAGCAGCAAGAGGGCGACTCCTCGCTCAGTAACTCTACAGAGAAGCCCAAGTGGCCCCACTGTATTTCTGATTGGCCTGGGTCGAATCGCCAATCACTTGGGCCAAGTGTTCTGATTGGCCAGACCTGGATCACGTGTTCATTGGGCCAGGGGTTGGGGTTAACCAGCACCATCCACCTGGACCAGGAGTGGAGGGCGGTTTCCTGCAGAAAAACCCGGGTGCCCTTACTAAAAGAGGGGACAGAATGGCCACTGTTGGGCAGCGCTGCCAGCTCTGCTGGGTGAGCCACACCCCCTCAGAGGCTGAGCAGAGGGGACCCCAAGGGCAGCTGTCACACAGAGTCAGGGCTCAGGCAGGGACAGGACCTGAGACATCCCTGTACATTCCAGAGCCTTCCAGAACCTCATCCACCATCTCTGGGAAAACTGTGAATGCGAGCTGGGTCTGGCAGGGGGAGAGTGCCGCAGAGACAGGCTTGGTCTCTAGGAGACGGGACAGATGTTGGGGGTCAGCTTAAGAAGAAAAGGAGGCTGAGTTCTGGGGCTGAAACAGGAGGGGCATGAGTGGGGGTGGGGCCAGCCGAGAAGCCCCACAGTGGGTACCCTGTACACCAACGTCCACTACGGAACAGCCCCTGGGAAGCAGATGGATAAATAACTAAGAAACCAACGTCCTGCCAGCCAGGTTAATCTTGATAAATGGGTCTACACCTGTGCCTCCCGCAGTCCCAGAACCCATAAGCACCTGGCAGTCCTATCAGTCTGACGCCTTCCACAGCTGGGCCCCAATATCCCCTGGTTCAGGACAAGGAGGCATTTGGATTTTTTAAATGACAGAATCTGGAAGCTAATTAGGCCATTACTCTTCAAAGATTTAATTTGCTTTGATGGGCCAATCTATAATCATATTTCCAAAGAGCTTCTATTTAATTACTGCACAAAATGAATAAGGTCCTCCAGCAATTTGTGTTTGATAAACTCACCTCCTGTTTTAGCTCCTGAGACAAAGGAAGGCTTGGGGAGGGGAAGACTGATGGGCGGGGCAGAGGCCGGAGCTGACACCGTGGTGACAGGTGTGGGGATTGTGTGGCTGAGCCCCGAGACCATGGCGGGGAGGGCCGGTGGAGAAGGTAAGGCCCCACTTCCCTCCGGAAGGGATCCACAGATGTTCGGGGGCTTTATCCCTAGAACGGAAGCCCCAGGCGGGCAGGGATTTGATGCCTTGTTTTCCCGCTGTAGCCCACGTGTCCAAACAGAGCAGCTGCGGGTGCTTGGCAAACACCCGCCAACCCCTCAGTCGGGAAGACCCCACTGCAGTCTGCGGCCTCGCCACCGGAGGGAGACTGATGTGGGAGAAAGCAAGGTGTTCATTTGGACCGTGGCTCTCGGCCACCTGAACACCCGGGGAGTCCCTCTCGAGGCCACCGGGGTAGCGGTGTTGAGCCGCCCAGCATTCACTCTCCCCTCTCCCTCTGAGAGTGACAGACACCCTTATTTTGTTTTGAGGGACCACCTCGCCCCCTGGATGCTGTCTTGGTGGGTGTTACAGGTTGAACTGTGTCTCTCTCCCCTCTACCCACAAATTCATGTGTTGAACTTCTAAGCCCTGTGCTTCAGTGTGTGACTTTGCTTGGAAATAGGGTCACCACAGATGGCATTAGTTACATGAACATTAGGAGTAGCCCGGGCCCCTGATCCAGTGGTGCCCCCATGAAAAGGGGAACTTTGGGCACAGGCACACACACACAAGGCCGTGTGAACACTGGGGTAAGGCTGCCGCAAGCCTAGAAACCATCAGAAGCTGGGACCACGGCCCGGTGGCACCTTGATCTTGGCCTTGTAGCCTCCGGAACTGCAAGACAACACATTTTTGGTATTTCAGCTGGTCAGTATGTGGTATGTTTACTGACAGCCCTGGGAAACCAAACACAGCGGGGGTGTCCATCACACTGCCCTCACCTGCTCTGGCCAGGATGCTGCCTGGGGCCCCTTCCTGAAATGCAAACCCCATGGCTGCCAGTTTGCCTGCCTGACCCCCTGGCGGGTGACTCTCCTAGGGGAACCTTCCTTCTGCCTCCCCTTCAACTCTGTGAGCTGTCCCCAGACTCTCCTCGTAAGGAAGGCACCTTCCTCCTAATAAGGTGGTAGGGAGGGATTACTCTATCAAAATGTTTTCCTCTTGCTGGCGATCTGACAAACCTGAGTGCCAATCAAATGCCAGAGCCATGGATCTGCCCCTCATCAGGTCTCCAGGCGGGGAGGGTGGGGGCATGGGGGGACCCCCGCAACGCATCAGCGTTGCCCAGGGTGGGACCACCCTCCCTCTGGCCCAGCCGCACATGTCACACCACTGGTCTTGGTCATACGTGCGTGGCGGGGCTGCTGCCATGAGAAGGCAGCACTAAGAGAGAGGATGAAGCAATTTCTATAGAGCAGGGTGAGCGTTGTGACAGGAAGTAAAGTAGGGGGGCCCATGGAAGCCCCAGTGGGAGACCCCTAACTCAGTGAGGGCAGGGAGATAGTCAGTAATGAGGAGGGAGCAGGGCTGGCCAGGTGGGGCGAGGTGGGGCCCAGGGTGACCAGCTATCCAGGTTTCCTGGGCCTGTGCTGGGAAGCCCCGCACTGCGGGCCCAGCTCATTGAGCCCTCCCCTCTTCTCCCTTCACCCCTGGATTCCGGGGGAGAGGGGGTCATTTGAGGGAAGGAGTCTGGGCTCCTGCATGGTTGTGTGGGGCAGAGCACCCACACAGCCCACGTCGGGCTGAGGTGTGAGCGAGAAGTCAACCTTCACAGTAGGGGTTCCACAGGTGGTTGCTGCGACAGAAGCAGGCCCAGCACCATTGGCATTCAGAGGAGCACTGTTTGGAGGGTGTGTTTTGAGGAAACAAGACTGGAGGGGACCCCGTGGCCGCACCCCTGTGACATGCGGACGATTGTGATGCCAGAGCCTTCACTGTTCCAGCACCAGCGGGGGACAAAACTCGTTTGTTTTAAGCCACCAAGCTTGTGGTCACTCATAGCAGCCTCAGCAGACTGACAGATATATCCCCACTTTACAGATGAGAAAACTGATGGTCACGCATCGCTAAGCAAAGAGTCAGGATTGGAACATGAAATTTCAACATCCCAGCTCAGACTGTTGTCCGCTGTCCTGCCTCAGGAGAAATGTCCACTCTCTCAGGGACGCAGAGGGTGGTACAGGCTGAGCCCTGTGTCTGTCTCAGTCCAGGTGTTCTAAAAAATGGACTCCGAGACAAGATTCGGGTGCTAATGCCTTCCTGGCAGGCGCGACCCCAGGGTGGTGAGAGAGAGGATGGAGGAGGCCTAAACCGGATGACATGCTCCCAGCCACAAGGAGGTGTCCCGGGCACTCAGCCACGGGGGAGGCTCCCCGACTGGAGCAAGCTGTCCAAGGGAGGAAAGGAGAAGAATCCATCTCCCAGCGTCATCTATCTTCCATCTCCTTTGGTCAAAGTGGTTCCCACAGGGAGTTAACTCTCCCACACTCCAGGGGAATCAGCTGGTACCTTCGGGCCATGGCCAGGAGGTCCGAGGCCACACACTAACTGCAGGGGGCCAGGGTGGCGACGTGGAGAGGCGGCTGCCTACATGGTGTGGGGCTTCCCACAGGGGGCGCTGTAGGCCACCGTCTGACGACAGTGCCTGCGGGGCTGCAAGTGGGGTGGGGAGCGCTGCCTCACCTCACGGTGCCCAGCTGGCCAGGGGACCGAGAGGGAGGGTGGGACATCTGCTCAGGGACGTCTGTTCGGCAACAGTGGGTGAGTGACTCGGCAGTGATTCATGCTCTGCTTCCCTCGGAGCTGAAATCTGCCAAAAAAAAAAAAAAAAAAAAAATCCTGTGTGAAACACCAGCGGGCGGTGACTCGGAGAAGCATGAGCACCCACCACGTGTGAGGTGTGAGGCACCGGGGGATGGAGGCCCTGTGGGGAGGCTCCTGTTTCCAGCCACCTCTCCCGCTCTGTCCCCTCTGAGATATTTGCAGCTTAGAGTTGCTGACTTGCTGTAGGAGACAGCAGGGCCCAGAGACACTGCCAGCTTGCAACGGGTCTGCAGCACGACCCCAGAGGTGACCCTTCTGATGATAGTCGGTCTGCAGGGACCCCGAGCTGTGTCAGCACAGCAAGGAGGCTTCTCTGAAGAGAGGTGCCCACCCTTGGTTGGTGTCAGAGACAGGCCACTTAGCCCAATCCCCTGGGTCCAGGCCCACAGGGAGGGGCCCGTAGCTCGTGCCCAGCCTTGCACCATGGAAGTGGAAGGGCTTCGGGCAGAGACAGGGCCCACACCTGCACTGAGGGGCAGTGGTCCCTCCCCACCAAACAGGCATCTGCTCCCAGGAAAGTCCTACGGCCCCTCTGGTGGAGACAGGCCCAGAGAGGACATGGTCCCGCCCAATGGCACACAGCAAGGCTCAGGCACGGGCCGGCCTGCTGCTAGGGTTCGGTCCCCATCCTAGGCCCCTCTGCACCCCAACATCACTGCTGAGGTTGTCCAAGGAGGAATGGTGGGCCTCCTGGGCACTGTGCTCTGGGCTGGACCCCGGAGAACAGAGAGGGGCAGGAGAGCTGCCCCCATGAAGCACCCTGTCCCCTCCGACTTCGAGCGCAGCTGGATGTGGTCTGGCTGGCTGTTGTGGTTGTCATCTGCCCTGGTAATGAGCCAAGGCTGATACTCGAGTGCCATTGCCATGGAAACCATGAGTCAGGGCCACGCTCAGCAGAGCCAAGCATGCCAGGGGCCCTCAGGGCCTCTCGCCTGCCAACTGAAAGGTGACACCTGGCTGGAGGCATTTCCTTGGGACTCATTAACAGGGTGGAGAGGGGCAACAGGGAGGGGCAGGTGGGGGAGCAGTGGGGAGGGACAGAGGGGGGAGAGAGGGGATGAAGGTAGAGCAGCAGCACGGCCTTGGGACCAGCCTGGACTGCCAAGCTCAGACCACGAAGCCCCGAGGGGTCTCTCCTGCCGAGTATCCAGGTCTGCCCCTTGCGGTACGCTGGAGACCAGACTTACAGAGAGCAGCGCTCCAGGCGGGGCCTTTCAGCAGCAATGGGGAGTCAGGGGGTCTCTGGATCACGGGTTCAGCCTGGAGGCCACCCAGAGCAGCTACTTGTTTCCTGGGGTGTGTGGAGGTTCGGAGACTGGCCTGGGATGGTGCAGTGGGTTCTCGCAGGGGCCAGGAGGCTGAGAGAGGGAAAGCCCTTTCCAGCCCATAAGCCCTGTCTGGCTCGCCATCAGCTGGTACACGGGCAGGAGCCTGGGCCTGGGCCTGGCAGAGGACAGCCCCGCCCCCAGACCTGCCCCAGGCACCCAGGTTGTGCTGGCGAGTCAGCCCCTGACTTCACAGCTCACGGCTCACCCAGGTCAACCTCATTACCACATACTGTGTTGTTTCCTTCTGCCCTGTGGTCCAGAGTCCGACCCTTCAGAAAATGAGACAGAGCCCACCCCAGAGAGACCCTAGCTGTCTGCAGACCCACAGCCTGTAGGTGAGCTGTGGGTGAGGGCTCGCGCTGGGATGACATTCCTGGAGCGTCCTTGCTGATAAGGGCTGAGGAGGGAGGGGCTACAGAGCTCGGAAGGGGGAGAACTGGGCTTCGGACCAAGGACTTGGTATTCCAGAGGAGCACTGTCAGCCGCTCTGCCACGGAGCTCGGCCAGGTGGCTGGGCCACCTGTGGGAGCTGCACACCTGCAGACAGTGCAGCTCCCACTGTGCGCAGGTCTGCAGGCGCCCTGAGGCCAGGGAGTTGTGGAATGCTGGAAGACAGCCCCCTGTGTCCTGAGCCTCGGAGTGAGGGACGGGCCAGAGCACTGAGAACTTTGGGGTGCAACCCCTCAGCTGGAAGAGAGGTGCTCCGACCCCTCCTGCAGGTGTGCTGAACGAGCCACAGAAACTTACACGAAGTGTCCGCACTACAGGGAGGGAGAGCTGAGATTCAGGTGCCGGGTCCGGGGACAGAACTGGACCGCCTTGCCCCACGAGCCAAAGGCTCGAGTCGGAAGTTGTAACAAATTCCTTAATCAGAGCCGACGTCATGCTCAGCCGCCCACCCACCCGCGAGTCCCGCTAAGTCCGCAAGGTGTTGTTGTGTTGCTTTGGCTGCGGTGGGCAGGCTGGAAGAGTGCATCCAAAATGAGATTACATCTTATACAAGTTTAATGCGCCGTTCTCGCCATTTAAAATGCGGCTCTATTAAAATAGCAGGGAGGGGAAAATTGACTCTCCGAGCTCAGGGTGGAGAGAATAGATCACTAGTGAAATGAATAATATATCAACAGAATAATGATGTTGCTTCTCATATTAATCGTATACATCACAGGATTCTCAGGCTGTCAGCAGAAGTGAGTTTAAAAAAAAAAAAAGAGGCGATTTCTAGTTTTCCAGACGGAGAAGGCTGAGGCCCACGGGGGGGGGGGTGGCCCCTGGCTGCCTGGTGGCCGCGTCGGTTATGAAACAGGTTTTCGGAGCGAGCTGACAAGGCAGCTGAGGACCTGGGGCCTCCCTGAGGTCGCGGTGAAGTTGTAAGCAGGCTGCACCTCAGTACCAGCCCGTCTCCCCTACCAATGCCACCTGTTTGCCCCGAGGGTACGCAAAACACTATGACAGGGGATCCCCTGCCCACCCAGCAGCCAGTGTGGCTGGGATGAACGCAGAAGCTCCAGCAACTCGGTACAAGCCCGGTACGGGGCTCCCGGGCCTGCAGGCAGCGAGCACCCAGCTGTGTTTGTGAGTGTTGCAGATGTGTGTTGGATGAGCGTCTGGTGAATTGATATTTACTCCCCAGCACTCTAGACAGAGAGAGCCAAGCTGCTGTCGAGCATGCACAGTAGGCCAGGGCTATGAGGGCTATGGGGGACATGGTGGGGGGGTGGCAATCATGGAGCCTACCCCACCTGTATGCACAATTTCCACACAGAGGCAGAGCACGGAGAACTCGGTCCTCAGAAAACATAAACCAAGGTCAGGATTCAGGGAGTTTGCCCCGGGGAAGAAATAAAGGTGAGGAATTGCCTTCAGGGGGACAAATTAGAAATCAGGGGAGAACATCCCAGAAAAATTCCTCCCGGAGCCCTTGGAAACGCTTGCCCTCGGCATCTGGTTGCCTGTGTCCCTCTTGCAGGCCCGTCGGGACCACCAGGGCCTGAGCTGGCCAGGCTGACATTTGATTGTTTAGAACGTGGAGAAGACAGGCCCCTGCCCTTCCCCACACCTGCTGCTCAGATGAGGAGCAGAAACCCTGGGGTGGGTGGGGAGCCCCGGCCCTGTCAGCTGTGATGTGTGTCCCGAGTACTTGGTCACAGTCACCTGCGTGGGTGTGGGGCCAGCACCCTCCCGGACTCCTCTCTGCTTATGCTCATAGCCGGTGGGCAGGGGCTATGAGCACTTCTCACTTCAGAGATGAGAGAAAGGACCACAGACAGCCTGGGATGTGCCCAAGGTGACCCAGGTGTGGCACGGCCGGGGTCATCAGGTTACTGAGCACAGTTGACCACTCCTGGCCCATTGGCATTGGGCGCAGGTGACTGGACAGTGGGGTGCCAGCAGATGCACAAGAGCACAGGCCACAGGTGCGCTGGCCTGACTGGACTGGCCCCCTCCCACTTCTGCCATGGCCGTGAGGAATGCCTCCCCACCGGAGAGCTTAGGCCTGTCAGCCTGGCCTGGGAAGGGACACACGGCAGACTGCACCCTGCCTGCAGCCTGGGGTGGCAGTGTAAGTGTGCCCTGCTGAGCCCTGGCTCCGGGTCCATGGCCGACCTGCAGGTCCTGGAGCGTGACTGTAAGTGTGAGCACTTACCACTGGCAGCCCCCGGGTTCTGGGCTGGTCTTTCATGCAGCGCTGCTGTGGCAATTTCTGGTGGATACAGTGGCAGAGCCAGAACTTGGGACAGGCCTCAAAACCAGGCTCATCGCCAACGGGCTCAACGACCTCCCACAGGACCTGGTGGGAGGGTGGAGGCAGCTCACAAAACCCGCTGGCTCTTCCCAGCTCGGATCCCTCCCACGGTCAGACGTGACACACCGTCTCTCTGTACTACAGGCCCTCCCATGGCACGCCCACCCCAGGGCCCCAGCCAGGGCAGGGTCCTGGCTGGAATCAAGTCTCCAGTCCCAGCCTCCACCC
The DNA here is from genome assembly GCA_004024845.1 of Tonatia bakeri. NCBI lineage: Eukaryota > Metazoa > Chordata > Mammalia > Chiroptera > Phyllostomidae > Tonatia > Tonatia bakeri. The sequence continues at coordinate 120,042 of PVIA01002255.1, forward strand.
CCACTGGTCCTGCGAAGCCCATCAGTGCAGGAGTGTCGCTCATCCTAGTGATGGACATTTCCGGGCCCCAGGGGCACCTGCAGCTTTGTGCACCCTCTCTTGTCGCCTCCCGTTGTCGCCCCAGGAGGTGGGTCTAACACCGGCCCCAGTGTTTGGAGGAGGACGGTGAGGCTCAGAGCAGTCAAGCGATTAGCCCACAGTCACACAGCTGGAAAACGCCAGGGCTGCTTCTCCAGCCTGAGTGGGCCTGTGTTATTCAGACCCTGCTGTTCGCTCCACACTCCCTCCCAAACAGCCAGGCCTCCACTCTGGGCCTGGGGCTGGGTCCCTGGGCCCCACCCAGGGATCGGCCTCATTCACTCCACCTGGGAGGTCATCCCTCGGTGGGCTCCAGTGGGTGGTAGAGGAGGACAGGTGTGTTGAGTCAGGTAGGGCCGCCAGGCCAGGGGTGAGGCTGGACCAGGCAAAAACGTGAGCAGGTGCTGAGCCTGCGGGCTGGGGACTCACCATCTAGGGCACAAACTGCTGGGTTTTGCCCCACTGTCCAATGGCAGAGGATTCGGAGGCGGTGAAACACACCCATGCCTGACCCATACCCACTCCTGACCCACACAGCTGTTCCAACCACCGCCAAAAGTCGTGTCACCCGAGATCATCGGCGGGGCACTGCTATTGTGCCGTAGGACAGGCTCAGGGGCACTGTCCCCAGGGTGTGCGCAGCCCCCTGTGGCTGTGGCCCTGTCTCCAAGAGCACCCCCCAGGATAGGGCTGGGAGGGTGCTTGGGGCAGGCAGGCATGGAGGTGCTCACAGAGAGTCCATCTGAGTCACTGTGACTGTGGGAGCAAACCTGGACTCTCCTGTGCAACTGGGCCTGCTTGCCGTGGGTGACAGGGAACACTGCCCCACTGGGCCGCCCCCCCCCCCGGGAGAAGGCGGGCAGCAGGACTCAGGCCGAGAGGTAAACCCCGTCTGTAGCAGCCTAACCACCCCCCCACCACCTCAGGCTACTGCAGGGCAGCTGAAACCCCCAGCTGGAGAAATAGGGGCATGGACCAAAGTGGCCTGTGGCAACGAAGCACAAGCTCCCTAGTCCCCTGGGCTGCCGTGCAGCCAGAGTCAGCCAGGAAATCAGGCCAAGTGCGGAAGTCCCCTCGCCCCTCCTTGCGAGCTGGGAAAAGACATCCCCCGAGGAGGTCTCAGGCTGCTGGCGTGAATGGATGTGAGCAGAGACAGAGAGCTAGTCTCAGGTGGTAGGTGTGGGCAGCAGGTGCGTGGTCCCAGAGAGCTGGGGGTGTGAGGGTGCGGTCTCCAGTAGAGGAGAAGGAACGAAACCCAGCCTCCTGTGACTTTTGCTCCAAGAGTGCCCACCTCTGCTCCCCAGGGAGGACCGGCCATCAGCGTCCCCATAGATTCAGAACTGAAGACACAGGCTGTAGTTCCGCCTCCATGGAGGGGCAAATGGGGCCACTGGGGCTTTGGAAGGACAGCAGCCGGCCTTGCCGGCCCCCAGTGAGCGAGGCAGGGCGCACAGGTAGCAGAACCTGGCTCTCCCTACATCCAGACCAGCCTCTCTGGACTTTGCCGGTGAAATCGTTCAGGGAGACTGTGAAGATGACATGGGAGTCTCCAGGAGGGGGTGGCACTGGGATTTTGTCACAGCCCAAAGCACTTAACTGAGTGGTCAGGGCCGCGATGCTGCCGCCCGGAGCTCCGCGCCTCCTCTGTGGGCTGCAAATACCCTGAGTGTCTGGAAAGGCTGCCTTTCTGAAGCCGGCCCCGAGCCCTCTCCCTGAGGCCTTGGCCGCACCGTTTGCCCACTTGGCTGACCACTTCTCTGTAGACGGCCCGCAGGCCACACCAAAAGGACCTGAAGTTCTCAAAAACTGGAGACTATTCCTCTTCCCCTTCCCCAGCCAGCCTTTGAGGAGTGACCCCACTCACACCTAGTCCCCCTCCTGGAGTCTGATCTCTGTCCTCTGCTCTGCCCCGGGCCCCTCCTGGCCGTCCTTACCATCCTGGGCACTGAGCACCTCCATTCATTTCACCTGCCCCCCCCAGCTCAGCCGTGAACTCCACGTCTAATGCAGCCTCACCTCCCACCCCAGTCCTGGGTCCCTCAAGCCTGCACCTTCCTTCCTAGGACCGTCTTCTCCAGGTGCCCATCAAGGAGCCTGGGGCCCCGCTGGGGGCATAGAGGGGACTCAGGGCACGTTTGTCCAGCAGCATCCGTGCTTACAGATGCAGACCTGCCCCTCCTCGCACACGAGGGCCCACGCCCCACTCTGCCTTGCTCAGGCATCCACGGGGGCTGCTGTGGGTGCACAGCTGGTGTCTGGTCACAGGACGGGCAGGTCACAGGCATGCAGGACAGCCGAGGCCTCCTGGGCCCCTTTGCTCAAAAAGGAGCCGGAAGATGAGGAGACTAGGAAGGGTTAGCCGCACGCTGGGTCTCTGCTGGCAGAACCCTGGCTCCGGGGTGGGCCCAAGGGACTGGAGGAGGAAGGGAGATTCTAACCTGGTCTCATAAATGGTCCTCGGCTGCTGCCGGACCCATTAAAAGCCTAATTCCCACTCACCTATAACTTTACTGGGCTCATCCGAGCTCTTATGCATCAGACAGGCCTGCCTGGGAAAGGGTGGATGGTGGCTTTTATGAAAATGTCTTGTGGTGGCAAATGCATTTGTTTTTATGGCTCCTCATGAATAGCCTCCCCCCACCCCCCACCGCCAGTTGGGCCAATCAAGGTTACCGGTGAGACGCTGGGAGACCAGCTGTCCAGACACCGGTCCCCGTGCATGGGCCTTGGGGTCGGCAGTGGGTTCCTGTCACATCTGCGGGAGTCGGGGTAAAATTTTCCATCCCAGGGAGCTACCAGCTGACTCTCTCACAGTGGCCCCGCCCCTAAGTCCCAGCTGCCCTGCCCTTCAGCCGCACGCCACAGCCGGGGTGTATTTTTGGAAACTGGTCCCTGGGTAGAGCCTGGAGAGTCTGGATAAGGGGTGGACAGGCCGCTGGAAAGCAGTGACAGGTAGCCCTGGGGGCACAGGACTTGGCAGGCGGTGAAAAACATGGAGGGGAAGAGAGGCAGGACAGACACAGGGAGAAGAGCACCCCCGCCCCCCGCCCTGGAGGAGGGGACGGCAGTCCAGACTCACCTTCTAGGCTGCAGGTCTCCTCTGCCTTGGATGGAAGTACTTTGTGAGGACGAGTGAAAACGGGGTTCAGAGTGAACCCCCCCAGGCTCAGAAACAGCTCCTCAGCTCGCCGTTCAGCGGCCTGGAGCACATGACGCAGCTGCTCTGGACCTGGGAGTCATCTGTGAAATGGAGGTCGCCCTGCACCCCCACACGTCCCCCGGCTGCTGGGCCGAGGTCAGTGTTCGAGCAGACAGTCCGCACAGAGCATTTAGCGACGGGCCTGGCTCATGTGAGCCCAAGCTCATATGAGTGTCAGAATTATCCCCCCAACTGCACCCGTGGGGATGCACGGCAGTGAGGGCGGCGGAGTTACCTGCTGTCCCCATCCGAGCTCCACTGTAGTGAGGAGCTGGGGCACCAGCCCTTCCAACTTCATTCCAGAACCAAGTGGCTCCTGCACGCCTGCTGACCGAACAAATGCAGGGCGTGTCCCAGCCCTGCTGGGGAGGGTCCTGCAAATGTGTGCCTGTCCCAGGAAGAATTTCCAAACCACCAGCGGCTGTGGGCAGCACTTGTGATGTTACGAAGAGGACAGAGTGGAAGCCCACACATCTGGACACAGTAGTAGTGACTTGTCTTGGGGGCTGTTGTGTGGAATGAAGGATTCGAATCAAAGAACTGGGAGCCGTGTGCTGTGTGTGTGTGCATTACTTAGAACGTTTTCTCTGGGATTCTGGCTGCCCTCATGAAACAAAAGGGCAGCCAGCGTACTTCCCGAGGGCAGATCCTGGCTCTTTTCCATGCTGCCGGGCATTACAGAGAGAGGTGAAGCCCCCAGGGGGTGCCTGCTCACCTCCTGTGCCCGGAGGTCTCCTCTGATGCCCAGTTGCAAGATAGGTGTTCCAGGTGTAAGAGGCCTGGGTGACCCTCCCACACTTTGTCCCCTGCTGCTCACTGAGGTCCCCTTGTTGCAGCTCAGGTTGCCTAGAGGGAGCAGGTTGGGGACCCTGAGCGAGACCGGGAGACTCGGAGGGTTTGGGGCAGAGACAGTGTAGGTTTTAATCAGTGTAGGTGTTAACAGGCTGAGACTGGACAGTGCAGAGACAGGACCAAACTGACCCCAGTAATCCAGGGAGGAGATGGTGAGGACTCGGGCCAGGCCAGGAGCAGTAGAAGTGGGAAGAAACGAGCAAATTCTGGATAAGTTACCATGGTTGCCAGAGGGGGTATTGACAAATAAATGTGGCGTTTGAAAAAGAGAGAGTGGTCCAGGGCGACCCCAAGGTTTGGCCTGAAACACTGGAGGATGGAGTTGCCATCAGCTGTGGCGGGAAGGCTGGGCAGAGAAGGCTGAAAAGAAACTAGAGCTTCACCCAAGCCCACTGGGAGCCGGGCTCAGGAGACAGGAGGCAGAGTGACAGGCAGGGGAGTGGGAGATGCAGGGACCCTGCCTGCCACCTGTCTGCCTGCAGAAACCCCCAGGGAGCCTTCGGCACGGCTCCGGCTCACTGCCAGCAGATAGCACAGCCTGGAACTTCCTACACAGCTGTCCCCTAAAAGACGCCATGGACACCTGGCCTGGCTCCGTTCTTCCTGACGGGCGCCCCCGTCCTCTCAGCCCTGAGCCTGCTTGGTCATTCTGCTCGAAGGCACAGCTGTCCCCGTAAAGAACCAGAATCCCTCCCCTTCAGAAGTCAAGTGTATGCATCTGCCCGTTGCTCCTTCCCCATGCTCAGCGTGTAGCTTGAGCTCTTTATAATTCATCAGAAAGGTCACACATAATGAGCTCAGCTCCCACTCTGCAGTGGGGGCTGTCGGCTCACCTTCGGAGCGCCACACCCGAGACAGGAACCCTTAGATCCTGTCGTCCCTGGGCGGGCGATGAATCACCTGTGACTCAGGCATCAGGCTGATCCAGTACTGCCCCCCTTTTCCGGGGGACCAGCTGTGTGCGAGGGGCCAGGCTGGGGGCTTTCATAGAAGCCTCTCACTTAATCCTCCCAACCATGCCAGAAGGAAGGCACCCACAGACCCACTTTGCAGATGTGAAAACAGGTCCCAAGAGGCTTAGCATCTTCTCCAGGGTCTTTTTGTGAATGTTTACTGAAGAATTCACCTCAGCCGAAGAGATCAGATCTTTGTCCTCGGCCCCTGGGTGATGGTCTCTAAACCCTTGGAATGTCCTGACTGATAAGTGACCTTATTTACATGGGGGCCATTGGGCTGTGCCAGAGGGTCTCACAATGTGAATAAGGGAACCTGGGGCTGTGTGAGCCCCGTGGAGCTTCACCTCCAGAGGGGCTGGAGACCGAGGTCGGCCGTGTGGGCAATCAGCCATGTCTGTGCTGGAGCCCCCCGGTACAGACTCTGGGCACCGAGGCTCGGGGGGCTTCCCTGGTTGGCAACATTCCAGCTACACTACCCCGTGTCACTGCCAGGAGAGGTCAGTGCTGTCCACGGCCCCTGGGAGGGCACAATCGGCAGCTCTGCCCATGGAACCCTCCCAGGGTCTGCCCCGTGAGTCTCTGCCCTCGGCTGACTCGAGTCTGTCTCCTCTGCTGCCGTGAACCACAGCCACGGGCACGATGGCTCCCAGCGAGTCCTGGGTGTCTCTACCAGTTACTGAACCTGAAGATGGTCTCGGGGTCCTCGAATTTGCAATTGGTGTCAGAAATGACAGTTGTCTCGGAGACCCCTGAACCTGGCCATTGGGGTCAGGTGTGAAGATTTGTCACCTTCCCCTAATTGGTCTCCCAAGACTGTGAGATAATGAATTTCTGTTGTTTTAAGCCAACAGAGCCTCAGAGTCAGGGTCTCAGCATTCTGCCATGCACGATGTGAGCCTGGGGTCACTTCAAGGCCGCCCTGGGAGACGAACCAGGTGCTTGCCCTCCTGGGGGCTTCGGCAGCAGAAGCCCTCTCGGGCATTGGTTCCTCGAGAAAGGCCCCGTTCCGAAGGTGTCCAGGCTTTTTCTGGCCAGTAGCGAGTTCCCGTTTTCTCGTTCATTCGCTCGACCACTGTGATGAGCAGGAGAACAGGCCTGGCAGCTCCCAGCCACCCCCGGGCTCTGGAATCCGTGGGTGCATTTGCCCAGAAACCACCCTTCCCGGGAACAGCTCCCAGCCCCTTGCTGCCCTCCCTCCCTCAATGGTGGTCCGGTTGCACTGGCCCAGTGCTGCACCCAACCTCTCCTGGACCCTCCCCGGTTTCTCTCACTGGGGCTGTCTTCCAGGGCTGCCACAGAGAATCATGACGCACCAGGAGGCTTAAAACAACAGAAATGTGTTTTCTCACTGCTCACGACAGCAAGTCCGAGATCAAGGCAGCAACAGGGCTGGTTCCTTCCAGAGACGCGGAAGGAGGAGCTGCGCCATCAGCCTCCCAGATTCTGGGGGCCGCGCCAATTCTGCTGTCCCTCGGCTCCGGCCTCATTGCTCCGATCTCTCCTGCGTCTTCCCTGTGCGTCTCGGTGTCCGCTCCTCTTCCTACAGAATGCCAGTCATTGGATTCAGGGTCCGCCTGAATCCAGAATGATTTCCAACTAAGCGTGTCTGCACAGCCCCTATGTCCAAACAAGGTCCCGTTCTGAGGTCAGAGTGGACCACCCCGGCACTCGCGCCTGATAAAATCCCGTCTTGGCATCTGATTGCGGGCAGACTACCCCACCAAACCCTCTGTGGGATGGGCACTGGGCTGGGTGCGGGAGCGGCCCAGACATGACCCATGACCTCACGACCCAGAAAACTTGGGGACTGGGCAGGTGGTGGGACCATGTGCAGGTGGAGGTGCACTGAGCTCCAGGACACGCCCCTCCGCCCTGAGGCCCCGCCTCCCGGGGAGCGGTCCGGTCCAGCCATTCCCGCCAGAGAGAGAAAGACCCGGTTCTAGAGCCGCGCCCCGGTTTCCAAGGCGCAGGAGCTCAGGAGGCTGATGTGTTAGTGAAAGTCCCCGAGACGTCTGCGGGGCTCTTCCTCTCCCTGCCTCTCCGGCACCCGAAATAAATGGAAATGAGCCGCTCCTGGCAGGGCCTGCGGAGGAACTCCACGGCGGGAGTGGAAACTGGCGGCGGCATCCAAGAACTGCTTGAATGGAAAGGGATTTCTAGGACAACACACCTCTAGGAACGGAAAGTGTCGGCGGCAAAGCTGGAGGCGCCGGGGGAGGGGGGTGGTAAGCCCGCCGCCCAGTGTTCCCGCGCACGTCCGCTGACAGGCTCGCTGTGCGCACACCTGCGCGGCTGTGGCACCTGCACAGGTGTGTGAATGTCTGGGCGAGTGTGGGGAAGGCAGCCAAAATCACAGCGCACGCTTTGCCCTACCGTTCGCCTGCCTGCCAGCCTCTCCCGTCACCCCTACGCCCACCAGCCTGCTGGAGTCACCTTGCCTGTCACACTTCAATGAAACCGGCCTTGGCCCCTGTCCAGGGCCTGGGAGGGACGCCAGCCTTGTGGCACTCCCTGGGGATCCTCCGCAGGCTGACCTAGCTCTAGGCCCGCCTGGTGCTCGGTTCCGGCTTCTGCCGGATCCTCCATCTGCCCAGCGATGGGTCGCCTAGTGCCAGCCGTCCCTTGTCCAGGTGTCACCCTCACAGAGCTGCAGGGACTCGCTGTGGAGGCGGCTTTTCCCCGGCTCCATCACAGCCTCTGACGTCTTTGAACCAAAATAAGGCAACCTTGGGAGCTGACCTGGGCAGAGCCGCCCCCTCCCCACCCCTGTGCAGACCTGCCGAGACCCCCAGTCACCAGAATGGCCTGTCGGGTTTGCCAAACAAAGACAGCCCACCCCCACCCCACCCCATGGGAATTCTGCCAGGTCTTTAAGCTTGATGCACCACTGGGCCAGGACCATGCCCCACCCCCAGCCCCATTCAGGGACACCCGCCCAGCCCTTCCCAAGGAAGTCCCTCCCATGGTCTTTCTAGAAGCTCAGCCTGGAGAAACCTGCTGGGGTGCGCCCTGACCTCCGGCCTGCATGCTGAGATTCCAGGGGCACGTGTGCTGGGCAGTCTGCTCTGAAGCCCTTCGCCTTCAGAGGGGAAACTGAGGCCAGAGACAGCATCCGCTCGCCTAAGCCGTGCCGTGAGCTGGCGGTCCCAGAGAACAGGGAGCCCCGGTCCCCTGAATTTCTTGGCCTGACAAGGGAGGGTGTGTGTTTTATAAGAGAAAGGCAAAGCTTAACTGCAAGGCAAAGAGCTTTCTAACAGTGGAATTCCGAGTAGTGTGAAACTGCCGTCATTCTTGAACATTCACTCATTCAAGAGGTGTTACAGAATGCTCCCGTATCCTTGCCGCAGCATGCTGGGCACCATGGCGAGTGAAGCAGGTGTGGCGTGTGCCCTGGCGGAAGTCGCCGTCTACCTGGGCAGAAAACTCGAACAATGAACTGTGATAAAAATGTCATTGTTGGGGTGGGGAACAAAAGAGGGTGGTGGGGACCACAGAGGAGGGGCAGCAACCGAACAGTGAATTGATGTTTACGACGCCATTCATACAGGGGGAGGGCGGGTGGGGCGGGGGGCAGGGGGGAGGTCAGGCAGAGGAAGCAGCCAGCAGGGCCAGGGCAGGGAGGTGAGGGGTCTGGGGGTGATGGCAGCTTCCCTGAAGGAATCTGCCGGCCACATGTGGCTTTTCAGTTTTAATCAGTGAAAATTAAAGATTCAAACACGCTCAGCACTCATGAGCCAACACTGCATTAGACAGCGAGATGGCAGGATGTGGAAAATTCTCATCATCTCGGGAAGTTGGTGGGTCAGCCTGGCCGGACCCCAAGCAGTGCTACCCTGCGTGGCAGCCGTCGGCCACACGCGGCTGCTGAGCACTTGAAATGTGGCTGGTGCCACGGAAGAACTGACTTTCAAATTAATTTAAGCTAAAATTTAAAAACGGATCTTTAATTCAGTCATTGGGAGACTCTTAATTATATTTGGAACAACGCGGGAATTCGCGTCTATTTTTCCAACTGTATATTTTATGAAATCTAAATCCAGAGTGAGTTAAAATGCGCTGCACGGGGGAAGCCCACGCAGCGGATGGCAGAGACGTGGCGTTGGAAACACAGACCAGGGAAACAAAGGTGCACCGTCTCCTAGTAAAACTTGCGGAGTGCCTGCGTGCGAGGGATGACACATTGGCAGTGCCGCGTTTGAGATAGCATTAAAATAATTTGGCTGGTTTCTTTCCATTTTTTTAAATGTGAGCATTAGAAAATGTTAAATGGCATCCCTGGCTGGAATGTTTCCTGGGGGGACAGCGAGGGAGTAGGGCTCAGAAAGGGAGGGAGAGGGAGGGGTGTTGAGCTGAGAGGTATGCAGTGGGCAAGGGGGGCGGGTCGGCTCAGCAACAGAGCTTGGACTTGTTCCTGGGTCATAGGGAGCCACAGCAGGTGTTTGAGCAGGGCAATGACAGGCTCAGGAGTGTTTGTCTCTGGCAACTCTGGGGAGAATGGGGCAGCGGGATACCAGTGGGGAGGCCATTGTCACCAGGTTCACCAGACATGTTAGTGGCTTGGATTAGGATGGTGGCTGCAGGGACACAGTAAAGCTGTCTGTCTCCCTTTTAAGGGGAATCTGCAGGCATTTCACCCAAAACATCTGCTTTTTATCTCATCAGCCACCCCCATCTGTTGGGCCCCTGGGTGTTCATGGGCTCGTGGCTGTCCAGAACGAAACAGGGACCACCTCCCTAAGGGAAGTGGAGAAGACAGAGGCTGGGTGAGCAACTAGCCACCCGCACTGAGTGGAAGCCAGGAAAGAGAGGCCTCCGAGGGGAGCAAGGGGTATGCAGTGTCCAGAAGGAGGGGCTGCTGCCCAGGAACCAAGGCTGCTGAGCGCCAGGGAAGGGGCGAGCCGAACTCTGCAGGCAACCGTGCCTGGCTCCCGGGAGGAGCCCTATGAGCACTGACGGAGACACATGGGCTCGGTCTCGGGAACACTGCTGATGATGACCTTGGGAAGAGCGCTTTCAGAGGGGGGGTGCGGGAGCCCAGCTGCACAGAGCAGTGGGACAGAGGGAAGTGGGGCCCGAGTAGGCGCACCTCTTTCCAGGAGTTCGGCTGGGGGCGCGAGTCAGACCTGGAGAGGGGCTTTGGTCGGGGGAGGCAGGTGTTGAGTTCAGCTCTGCATCCCGGGACCGGCGTCCTTGTTATCATCTGCAACAGACAGAGGAGGAGATTAAGGCTTCTAGAGGCAGACTGAGGGCCCATGTTTCCAGAGGGGCCTGAGATTGGCACTCGAGGGCGCCCTGACTCCTTGGGCCCCTCAGGGCCTGCCTGGCTTGACCACCCTCCCCACCCTCGCCCTCTCCCACCCCTTCCCAGCATCCCATGAGCCGGCTTTTTCATAATCGCAGTCGGCCTTTTATGAACGAAACAAAACTGCAGAGATTTTTTTTTTTTAACAAAAGAACTCATTGAATAAGCAATGGGCTTTTCTGGAACTATTTTTAAAGAGAGAGCTGCAGGCCGGGCTGTGAGGAAAATCACAGAGAGCCATCTCCTGAAGGTCACACAGCACAGAGGGACATCAGAGCTGGTGGGCTCCTCATGGGCCCCCAGGAGGGGCCCCATCAGAAGACAGAGGTCCTGGGTGCAGCTCCTGAAACACAGCTCCATCTGGCCCTGGGGCACCCAGAATGGCATTTGGCCACCGTGGGTGGCCCCCCATCCTCCACTGTATCCCTAGCCTGGTCCCTCTGGCTGAGCGATTCTGGGATCCATAAGCCTGGTTCCCTTGTTCAGGACAAGACTGGCTTCTGCCACACTCTGGGCTGCATGCTTTCCAAAAGGTGATGCCCTAACTCTGCCCACCCCTCCACAGCTCCACACCGTCCTTCCCCCTCCAGGCTCCCACGTCTGACACCCATCGATGGCTGTTTTGATCAGTTTACCCCCACCCGGTACTGTCCCCCTGCCCCATGCACATGGCTGCCAGAATTTAGGACGTATTCATCACATACCCAGGAACCAAGAGCTCAAACCTGGTCCCCGCCCTCCAGGAACTTCCAGGTGGCACCAGTGTCCCCGGGAGCACATCCCCACACCTAATTCCCACCCACGTCTGAGGCAGTAGCTCAGGGAAAACTGAGGCTCAGAGAGGTCCGTGGCTGCCTGTGGCTGAGAGGGTACTCCAACCCTGGGCTCTTTCTGTCTCCACGGTTCCAGCCTTCCTCATACAGTGCGGGGAGCTCCCTCTCCCACTAGAGAGATCTGGTTCAGGGGACTCAAAAGGTTTTGGAACTTGTGTGAGGACCTGCTTGGGAGGTGCCGCCCGCTGGGCTTTTGTCAGCACTGGTGAGGAAGGGTCACTCTGGCTTTGCGTGCCAGTAGCCCTGGCTGTCTGGGCCTCAGTGTCCTCGGCTGTAGCTGTGGTTGGCAGTAGAGACTGTTAATACCCACTGGGTCCTCACGGTCACATACATCCCTACGGGACACCATTATTTTACTCAGTTGAGACAGGAAAAATGAGACTTGTCCCGGGTCACAAAGCTTGTGAGGGTTCAAGCCCAGGTAGCCTGGCCTGGCTTGCCTTGCAGGGCCGTTGAGAGGAGTGAAGAATGGGGGAGACAAGCCTTGAACCCTTGGTTCTGCTCTCCACCCTGCTTTTAGGCCTCCTGGTGCCCATCCTCGGAGCCTGGGCGCCCCCTGGTGGTCAGAGTGGCCCTTGCAGTTCAGCTTCCCTCCTCCTGGTCTGGCCCAGGACAGGTGGACCCCTCTGAAGGCCTGATGAGCAGGAGCCAGGACCCCAGCGCAAAGCCACGTGGGAGCCAACAAGCCAGGTAGCCAACTCCTAGCATACCACCCACCCCCAGCTCTTTGACCTTGGGGGAGCTGCTCGGGCAGGAGAAATCCCTGAGCTGTTAATTGGTTTTCTTCCTGTCGCATTTTCCCCTCCCTGGTTCCGGGAGGAGAACATGCTTCCCTCTTCCTATGCCTCCTGGTCTCTCCGTGTCCGATGGTCATCACTTCTTGGGTCTTCAGGTGAGTGTAAGGGGTGGCTCTGGGACAGCTGAGCTCAGCTTGGCCACTAGGAATCACTGGGCCTTGTCTGCTTGGGCACAACCAAGAGCCCTGCCTAGAACCTCGGGCAGGTGGGCAGGCCTCTGAGATCACCCCCTCTGACCTCCTGAAATGTACATTCAGCCAATGGCAACCATCCCCACGTTGCTCATGCAAGAGCATCAAATAAGGACAAATCCAGACTCAGTAAGAGAGATTTTACACAAAAGCATTCTTGTGAAGGGGGAGCCAACTCTGGCAAAAGGGAGAATGTTCTAACCACCAGGTCTAGAAGCTTCTCAAGAGCTATAGGCAACAAGAGGTTCTCTTCCACGGAAAGGAAGAAGTGCGTGCGGTGGGAACCAGGTGCAGGGAAGGGAGGGATGGATGATCAGAGTGTGTTTCGCCTTGAGACCAGCCTGTTCCCAGGGGTCTGTCTGCTGGCTCCGCCGGGGGCCCAGTCTCAGGGGTCTGGAGGAAGGCAAGGAGCTTAACCAAAATTCGGTTCCGTCCTGAATGACCAGTGGAGGCAAGCAGTTCGGGCAATCATTTATGAAGAAGGAAAGGGGATTTTGAGGGCTGTATCTGGCCTTGTCACAGGTAAACTAAGTCATGTGGAGAAGGAGGTTCTTTGCCATAACCTGTTTTCCAGGATGAAAAGGTTCTTTTGAACCGCCGTTTTCCAGGAGCACATGGGATGCAGGTAACACTGTTTTCACCAGTGGATTGGCTCTGAAAATAGCAGGAATGCACGTGGTGTCCACAGCGAAATACAAGAATGGGGAGACCACAGGCATTGGCCTTTCTCCTAGTAATTGTTAAAAGCTGCAAGAATTGTGCACGCCGACACGGGCAGAGCTGGTGTGGTGGCTGCAATGAGGCACCTGCTGGGCTATCTGCTGCCGTCTTTGCCCCCCTCCCTGGGGCTCAGGGTTCCATAATGCCTCCCTAGGAAGCCCAAGCCTGGGCAAGCTCCGTGGTTTTTGGCCGGGAAAGCCACACTAGTCACCAGAATGCCCATCACTGTGGTCTGGGCCAGGGTCAGGACACTCGGTTTCTTCGGCACTAGGCCCCGTGCTGGGCCCCGGCCAGGTCTCAGGCACGTTTTCCAGGCAGAGCACGAAGGAGAAGCTCCAGAGCAGCAGGTGCTGCCGCCCTGGCCTCTGGCCCCTGGCCGTCGTCGGTGGCTGTTTCTGTGGTTCCTGGCTCCACGTCAGTCACCCACAGGATGGGAAGCCCCGAGGGGCCAGGCTGCGATCCCAGCACTTGGCACAGTGACGGTTTGCTGAATGAATGAGGGCTGAGCCCGCAGGGCAGGGGGGGGTGTCATCCAACCACGTGGGTGAATTCTGTGCGCACAGGGCTGGAGATATAAGTGGGAGGGGTTTCAGTGACAGACTGAGAGTTTGGACGGGCTGCTAAAGGTTGTGTATGGGGAGGCGCTGAGGGCTCTGAGCAGCAGAGTGAGCTGACCCGATGTCTGTGTAGGGCCAGAGGCTGCGGTTTCTGTGTGAGAGATGATGCAGCACCTGCCCCGCCCTCCTCCTGCACCAGCCCCCTCCAGGATCAGGCTGGGGTGGCCCCGTGCCCGGTCAAACACATACTGGGGACCTGGGCGTGAGGGGACTGGTCCAGAACTGCAGCCAGAGTGGGAACACCTGAGTCTGGAAGGGAGGGTCAACCTTCCAAGTCGATGATCTGCTGCTGGTTTCCTCTCAGAAGTGCCTGTAGCGCCCCCTGCTGCCAGTGCCTGGAAGCACACTGGAGCTTTCTGGGAAAGAAAATGAAAAGAAAGGCAGAGCACCCCCACACCCCATCCTGGCAAAGCCACTGCACTGGGGGCTGTTTGCTGAGCACAGTTGCCAGAATACTGACTTGGCACGTGCCTCTCATGACTGAATGTGCCCGACGTGATTGCCATCCCCGTCCTCTCTGTCCCCCTGCAGCCCTCACCGGCTACTTCGGGTAAGAGACTGCGGGAAGCATGGTCAGGCAAGGCTGCCACTTGCTGGTCACACTGGGCACTGCTGGCAGACGGCCTGTCGGGAGTGCGTGCCTGGTGTCCTGGATCAGAGCCTCAGGGAGCAGCCTTTAGGGCCCCTCAGAAGGACCCTTTCCTCTGACTGAAAGAAGGCAGAGTCCCCAGTCTCCCCTGGGTTCCTGTGGGCCTCTCTAGGGAATAGCTCTAGGGGCCCGGTAGCCTTTTGGGCACCATAAGCCCCTCTCTAGTTGGATTAAGCCCTCAGAATAATGTTTTTTTAAGCTTAACATTAAATAATAGGATTACAAAGGAATCCAATTATACTGACTTATGAACATCAAAACAGCAATTATACTATATCTACTCAGTGAACTAAAGCTCCAGCAGCAGGTAAATGCCCACAGTGCTTTGGGAGCCGCCATCAGCACAGACGATGGTGTGAGATCCTCCGCAATCACAATGTGGTGGTAAAACGCTGGTGATTTCCACCAGTGCCAAAGTCCTAGCAACTGCAGACACCACCTCCCATCTTCACCTAGATTCATGGTGGAAGGAAATGCCACCATTTTGTTAAAGGTTTTTAACACCAAAGATGTCATTTCTTCCATCCAAGTTTGTGGATTCTCTCCATGGGCCCCTTGGGGGTCAGGCACCCCAGGTGAAGAGCCCCTGGCCCAGACCCCACCCGGTGGCCCCAGCTCCTCCTCAGCTCCCTGGCCAGCTGCCAAGCAGGCCCCAGCCCCAGCTTGCTTCTCCGTCCAGGCTCCTGCACACCCTCCACATCCCAGCTGCCCCTCCCAACCTTACGATCCCCCTCCTCAACATAGAACAAGGTGTCCTCCGCAGGGACCAGCCATGGCTTCTTGCCCTGGGGACGGAAAGACATCAGAACTGGTTTCTGAAACACCATCATGCTTTGGGGAAGCTCTGGGTCCTCCGGACAGGGAAGAACACCCCACACCCCAACAGCAGTCCCTCTCTCCAGGGTGCAGGCTGGAAGACCTCTGGGTCCTGTCATCTGGACATGACTGCACAACCCAGACTGGGGCTTCCAGGACATTTGTCCTTCTGGACAAGCTGGGGAGACACCGAATCCTTTCTTTAGCATCTTGTCTTTCATCTCCAAATTCTAGACGCTGTGAGGGCTGACTTTTTCTTGGGGGTGGGTGCTATTTTTCACCCTCTTTGCCTCAGTGATATTTAATAAGTACCTACTATGTGCCAGGCATTGTTCTAGGGGCTGCAGCTAGAAATAATGAACACAGAAGGCAAAGGCCCTTCTTCTTGGAGTTTTTATTTCAGGGAGGGAGACAGGCAATAAATAAATTCGTAAAAGTAATGGTATGTTAGAAAGTGATCAGTGCTTTCCGCAGTGGGGATTGTAGGGTACAGGAGGCGGGGGGTGCTGGGGGGCAGGGGGGGTCAGTGTCACTAAGCAGGTGAGCTTTGAGCAGATGTGAAGAAGGCAGGAGGGAGCCCCATGCATGTGCAGGGAAAAGTAGCTGGCAGGGGGAGCAGCCAGAGCAAAGCCCCGAGGAAAACAGAGCTAAGGGGATGAGCAATGGGGATGAGGTCTTCAAGGTCAAAGGTCAAAGGGTTAGGTCACCCAGGACTTGCAGCCACTGGAAAGACACTGAGCTGAGAGGTGATCGAGGGTTTGGGTGGAGGAGGATGTGGTCCTGGTGCGGTTCTGAGGACACTGTGGGACAGGGTGAGGGGACAGTGGGACAGCTCCGCAGGGGGACACGGGGCAGTGGAGGCTAGAAGTGGTTGCATACAGGATCTGGTTTGAAGGGCTTCCTGTTGGATGGACTTGACTGTGACAGACGGAGCCACCAGAACAGACCCGGGAAAAGCATACGCGTTTCCCATGGCCACCAGCACACCAGACAACAGAAGCCTGTTCTCTCCCCGGGGCCGGAGGCCAGGCATCAGAAATCAAGGGGTTGCAGTGAATCGTGTCCCTCCCAAATTCCAGTGTTGCGGTCCTCAGCCCCAGCACCTCAGAACACAGCTCACAAGAAGAGATTAGAACACAGACTCATGGAGGGAAGACCGTGTGAGGACCAGCGAGAAGATGGCTATCTTCAAGCTACGGCAGAGGCCCCAGAAGGAACCAACCTGCCAGCACCTTGATCTTGGACTTGCTGCCTCCAGAACTAGATAAATTCCTGTTGTGTGAGCCGCCTGGTCTGTGGTTTGCAGCTCTAGCGGACTAACACCGTTGTGCCTTGGAGGTGCTGTGCGTGTGGCTGCAGAACACCACGATAAAGCGAGTCATGAACTCTTCGCCGACGAAGGGTCTCACCTTCCCTTTGTAAAACTTGCAACACTTGTGAAGCGTAGCAAAGTGAGGCGTGATAAAGCGATGTGTGCCTGTACGAGTCTGTCCCCTGCCGCCCCCAGCTCTGGTAGAGGACAGCTGGCCACTGAGTTGGGGGGGAGGGACGTCAGGGGTGGGCCGGACGTGGCAGCCTCTGCCCCACGTGGCAGCCTCTGCCCCTCGTGCCAATGATTCTAAAGCCCCAGAAAGTTCCCCAGATGGCTTTGTTCCCTCAAAGTGGGGTTTCCCAGAGTGGTACAGCATGAGGTGGAGGCAGAGTCCGTTCCCACCTGTGGAGGCAGAGTCTGTGTTTAGCTTGGGTGCACCTGCTGAGTGCTGGGTGCTGGGGTTGGTGGGAGAGCAGAGGTAATGCAGAGAAACACCCAAACCTCTTACAGAAGGAAAAGAGCTTAGGAAGGGTGTCCACCCAGAGGGTTCCGGTCACAGTGTGGTCCTGGGCCCAGCAGGGTCCGCAGGGCTCTTGTTAGAGATGCAGAATCTCGGGCCACACTCCAGCTGCCCTAATGAGGATGTGTCACTGAGCAAGACCTCCTGAGCTTTTCATGTACCTCCAGGTCGGAGAAGCCCTGCTGGAGACCGCGGTTCTCACACTTCACTGGCCCACTGGGGTCCCGAGGGCCTGTGGACACACCAGTGCAGCCCCCTCCTCAGGTGCTGAATCAGGTGTGGGCGGAGCCGGAGGACCTGCATTTTCAGCGAGTGCCCAGGCTGGGCAGACATTCTCTCTCCATCTAGAGTCTGATCTAGTGCCAGACTTGGCTGCATAATGGTCACCAGGGGGCGCCTGGACCCACCTCCGAGGGACCCTCACTAGACCCTCCTCAGAATTTGATTGGTTGGAGCAGCTGTCCGAGAATCACCACGGAGTCCTGGGGCCCCAGACAGCAGCTCCATTCTGTCACTTCACAGGAGAAAGGACGTCCCTCGGCGGCAAACCACTCAAACACCCGCGAGCGGGAAAGTAAGAGCCCTGGGCCACCCTGCAGGGGAGGCTATACTCACAGCACACAAACTTTATTCGGCATGTTTCATGAGAATGAGCTGCCCTACAGTGTTTTCTGCACCAAGTCTGAGAGGGGACGTCTACAGCAGCTGAGTTCCCGCCCCACTCCCTGCTGCCCACCAAACTGAGGCCCCGGTTGCTCGCAGCACCCCTGCACAGCAGGATGGGGCCTCACTGCATCTCTGCTGCACCCAGAAGCTGCTCCCTCCACCTGCTCTGCCTGCCCCAGCCACTGGGCTGTGGGGAAGAGCCCCCCGCTTGGTTCCCCTGCCTCTTCCTTCTCAGGGCCTCCTGGGGGCAGCGGGGCGGCAAGACCACTGTCCCCTCCCAGGGATTCCAAGACCCCACCGGTTCCACTCCTCTTTGCTTCAAGGCCTTTTCCTCAGGGGGAGTTAGCGTGGTCTCAGTATAAGAGGGCGCTATTTATAAAAGCACATTGCACTCGCCAAGTACGAGCCCGCCCCCACCCCGCACCCCTCAGCAAGCAGGCAGGGAACAAGGCGTCCTTCCAGGAGGACCAGGGAGCCGCAGGGACAGCGCACAAAGGGACAGGCCAGGCCCGGAGCTGCTGGGCCCAAAGTGGAGAAGGTCAGATTTCACCTTCGCTCCAACTCAGGGGCGTCCCGGGGACCGACTGAGCTAACGCAGAGAAACCGTCAGAGGTGTGCGTGTGACACACGTGTGTGTGCATGCCCACCTGTCTCTACGCATGGCCTTTCACAATGCATTCGTAGCTGTCTGCGACCTTCCTCCTAGCTCTCCGGGCCGCCTGGCGGCGGAAAGATCGAACCCCCGGTAGACGGCAGACGTGCCAGTGTGCGAGGGTCAGGCGAGGGGCGGCCAGGCACGCCCAGAGCAAGGAGGGACCACGTCAGAGCACCGCACCCACCCACTTGGGGCCTCTTCAAAGGTCAGGGGTGGAGTGGGGTTGACTGAGAGGAGCTTACAGTGGTGGCTGGGCTGCACAGATGGACAGACGGCTGGGGGTGTGACAAGGGGGCTTGTGGCAGTGTCTGGGCTGTACAGATGGGTGGATGCCCCATACACACGGACCCCTCCTACTGGGCACAGGCCCCACCTTGCCCAAGCGTCCGACTGGCAGTCAGTAAAGCTGAGAGGG
Organism: Tonatia bakeri; assembly: GCA_004024845.1. Lineage (NCBI taxonomy): Eukaryota > Metazoa > Chordata > Mammalia > Chiroptera > Phyllostomidae > Tonatia > Tonatia bakeri. The sequence continues at coordinate 138,620 of PVIA01002255.1, forward strand.
GAGGGGGGCGCTCACACCGTGTAGGTTTTGACGGACTTGTACAGGGGTGGCAGCAGCCCGTGGTTCTCACGGACCACCTCCAGGTACTCAGAGGGCGTCTCTAGCAGGAAGGGCCCACAGCACATCTGGCAGCACCTGGCCCCCGTGGGCGGCTCTGGGTTCTTGTCAGACATGGGGGAAAAGTCAAAGTCAGCCACCTGTGACGAAGAAAACCCCACGGATCAATCGCCCGCCCGCCGGGAGCCCCACACGAGCTGGCCTCACAAGCTTGGCTGCTTGGTGGCAGTGTGCTGCACTGAAACACCTTTCTGGTCCCACCTAGCATGTCACTGTGCCCTGGATGTTTCTGCTCCCTGGGGCTCCCTCTTCAGGTGGCCCTGCAGCCACCAGCTCATGGGCCCAGCTGCTAGGCAAGGGGTGAGCACAGGAGGTAAGTCAAATGGGAAGGAGCCAACTCAGCCATTTTCCCTGATTTGCAGGTGCCTCTTACGCACGTCTCCCCCAACCCCACGGCCCGGCGCTGGGGTCCAGACCCCTTCCACGCCCTCTGGCCTGGCCCCCAGGTCCTCTCCACACCCCCCCGCTCCATCCTCATCCTCTCAGGGCCCAGGGGCCCAGCCCCCACCCTGCTGAGCACCCACCTCCACCATGTCCTTCTGGTGAGTGGCGTTCCTCAAGGTCATGTACATGATGAAGGCCAGCATCATGGTGATGAGCGTGGCACAGGGAACAGCAAAGATAGCCGGCTGGATGCCTGGGAGTGAGAAAGCAAAAGTCATAGACCTGGGTGTTTGGGCTGCACACCAGCTCTCAGGAGGCCATGGTGGGGGCAGGGAGAGAGAAGAGTTACCCCCCCCACACACACCCTACTCTGGAGCTTTTTCCTTATGTGCATGCCTCCCAGCTGGGCAGCTTCAAAAGGCAAAGCCAGGATTTCACGAAAACCAAGTTGGCACATGCGAGGGTTTTAGAATACGGTGCGTCCACAAGTGTTGACAGTAACTTCCAAGAGCTGCAGCTCAAGTCCCCACCCCTGGGTGCTGGCTGGACTTAGTGACTTGCTCCTAGTGAACAGCATAGGACAGGGGTAGTGGCTCAGGACTTCCGAGTCCAGGCCGTGAAAGACGTCACAGCCTCCTCCTGGCTCTCCCTCAGCGACTGGTGCTAGGAAAGGAAGCCACGCTGTGAGGGCCCCCAAACCCCCTGTGCTCTGCCCTCCGTTGCAGCTTCTTTTCCTCTGGGAGCCCTGGGCTCACTCGCTGATCCTGGTGTCAGGGAGCCGCAGGGTGGAGCAGGAAGAGCCCAGGGTCTAAAGGTAGGCAGCCCTGGGTTCAAATCCTGACTCTGACCAGGCTACTTGATGCTAACGCTGCACCCAGAGCCCACCATGAGGATGAGACCAGGTGAGGAGTGAATGTGCCAGGTGCATGGCAGGTGATTAGCAGATGCAAGGTCCCCCTCTCTCCGCTCACCTCCACCTGCATTCCCTGCCTATAGACAGCAGCATACACCATGAGGATGTTTCCCAAGCAAAGGTGGTATGGATTACCCAGAGTGCTGTCTTGCCCACCACATTCAGGGTTTTCCTGGGAACTCAGTAACCAGGAAGCACTGGGGGGGGGGCAGGGCCCCAGGCCCCCAAGGGCACCCACGGGTCAGAATCTGCCTGTCCCGCAAGCTTAGCCAGGGCCTGGAGTGGGGTGCAGGGACTGGGGAGACTTGAGGGGACAAAGCAGCTGGGAGGGCTCCCCCTTTTGTATTATACAGGGGACCTGACTGGGCATCTGGGAGACCATCCCCGAGGGGTTTGGGACCCAACTCTCTACCCCACATAGAGAAGCACTTGTCTTGGGTTACAGAAGAGCCCCCTCAGAGACGAAGGGGAGAAGCTGACGTGGTCGCCCGCGGCTGTGGCCCCGAGCCAGTGGCTGGGCCTGGTGATGGCCAGGGGAAGGGTGCTCAGGAGGGTGCTCAGGCCAGGCATCCCTGCAAGTGAGAGGGACCGTACTGCGTACTTTTTGAGCCTCTCACACTCCACAGGGACCCACGACAGCCTTGTGCGTCCCAGTCACCCCTTGGGATGCTGGTTTGAGTGGTGGTGACTGCGCCTCAGTGAACAGAGACCCTGCACTGGGCCGGGGATGAATGGGGGTGCATTGCGATCACGGAGGCTCATTCTGTATGGGAGTATTCACATTGGGGACATGTGTGGCATTGGTAACGTGGAAGGGACATTGACGGTGATGCTGGGGGCAGCAAGCGAGCAGAGAGGCTGGGGCGGCATGGCAGTGGGGGCACTGGCCCCAGTGGCCAGGGGCTGGCAGGAGGGGCGTTAAGGAGGGTGCGGATGGGCGTGGCGATCACGGAGCTGCCTGCTGGTTCTGTACGGTACTAGAGGAGCAGTCAGCAGTGCGCGTGGCCACGGTAGCAGCAGTGCCGCTCCGGGTGGCTGGTAGTGGCTGAGGTGGCTGTTGGTGCTGCGGGGGGTGTGATGTCGAGGGTGGCGCTGGCAGGCAGATCGGTGGTACTGGTGGAATTGGTCGGAGAAGGGTGTGGGCAGTTGGTCAGTGGTGTTGGTGTGGGTCAGTGGGGCTATTGATGGTTCTAGCGTTGGAGGGGGTGTTTGTGGATGGCTTGGCCTGAGCGGCCTGGGGGCAGGGTGGCTCTGAAGCAGAAGGGGGGTGTCACTTACTGGAGGTCCACACCTGGATCCTGTGGTACTGGTATGTCTTGCTGATGACATTCTCGGCCCAGATGCTGAAGCAGTAGTCCCCGGGGTCCCGGAAGACATGGGTCAGGTTGTAGGCCGTACTGGCCACGGACACGGGGTGGCACTCCCCTTCTTCCAGCGGGAGGCACTCAGCCTTGAGGCGCCAGCACACGGTCAGTGGGGGGCTGCGGGGAGATGCGGCCGGTGGTCAGAACTGGCTCCGCAGGGAGTGTGAACACAGACCAGGTCCAAGAAAGGCCAGGTGGCCGTGAACTTTGGTGCCCTTCCCAGGGCAGAACACTCAGCTGTCCTGGCCTCCACTTCGCACCTTCCAGACCGGGGCAGAGAAGAGTATCTAGAGATGGCCGTGGACCCCAAGGGGATTCCGGGCCAGTGAGACAGACAGAGCCACGCACAGACTGACAGACGAGGCAGAATGGGTGTCCAGCGCCCCGTGTGGTGTGCTACTTGCGCTTCCTAGAGGGGGTGGCACTGAGGGGGATCTGAAAGGGCACGTCGGCTTGCGGTGGGTTTTAAGGGCACAAGAGCGTTTCCAGTCCCCTGCCTGCTGCAGTAGGGGCTCAGAAGCTGGAGATGCCATGCCCAGTGGGAATTCCCATCTTACACAACGCCAGGCTTGAGTGAAACGCACACTCAGCATGCCCATGTGGCCTCCCACCCCATCTCTCAGGACAGAGCTCCTGCCTCCAAAGCCCCCTGGAAGCTTTAGAAGCTACCCATAGCCCAAAGCATGTCTTTCTCCTTCCTTGGCCATGCTGCTCGTTCCCAGTCCAGCCCCGCCTCCCTTGGACCGGCCCCCATGGGGTGGGGGAGGTGGGTGGTCCTCCCCATGAGACTCCCTGCAGGGCTGGTCCAGGCTGACGCCCTCTGCTGCTCCTTCTGTCCTCATGAGGCAGACCCTCCCGGCCTCTCTGTGTCGTGTCGTTTACTACAAACTCAGTCTAACGCCATTCTTGCCAAGAGCTGGGCTAAAACCTACATGAGATGGCTTACTGTCCAGGTGCCTGGAGAGCAGACTAGACCCAATCACACACAGAGGGCAGTTCACAGGGGTGGTCCCTCGCTGCCTTTGCCCTGAGGCCCACACTGAAGACAGCCCCGAAAGACCCCTGCTCCCTCCCCTGGACCCTGAGAATGCCGCTCTGCCCACAGCCATGGCACAGACAAGGGGCTGGGAGGCATCATCCTTCCACGAACCCCCTCAGGGTAAGGAGAGTCTCGGGATCACCTGAGGGAGAGAGTGGGCTGGGCTGTGGGCCACACACAGAGCACTCTGGGGTTCACTTACCTCCCCAGGAAGTTCAAGGTCACTGTCATCTTTTGGAAGGTCTGAATTTGGTTGGGGCCCAAGACCTGGATGCCTCGAAGAGTTTCTGAAAGGCAGAGGACCCCATTCAACCTGGTGGCTAAGGGCAGATGTCTCAGGGCTCCTGGAACCCCGGGCTGTGGGACCGCCCCCTCTCACTGTAGCCAGGGAGAGATGGGTTCCAGTGTCTCCTTCCTGTGCGGGAGACTGAGGCACAGTCCACTGTGCCTTGTGCCCTGGACCAGAGGCCGATGTGGCCAGGTAACAAGAAGCACTACACCTGCACCAGCCCCCCAAGACCCACCCTGCAGCTTCAGTGAGGCAGAGAAGTCCCCCGTCTTCTGCACGACGCCCTTCCCAGCATGCAGCGTGGTCTGCTCCCACTCCGCCACCACTTGCAGCTTCACGGTGAAGGTCCCGATGATGGGGTAGTTATAATAGACCACCGGGTCTTCGGTCACCATCTGGGTGCTGGGAGGTGACAGGGAGGAGTCAAGGACAGGAGTGACTTATGGGACTTCTCAGAGTCCAGGGTGGCTGCACAGTAACACGCCCTGGCTACCAGTTCCTCCTGAGCAAACCTGCTGTTGCAGCAGCGGCCTCCCCGGTCTGGGCCATCCTCAGGCCCACACGGAGCACCTCGAGCCCCAGGGCCCGCACACCCGCTTTCCAGGCTCATTGAGGTCTCTGTAACCCATCACCACCCCTGCCATGGGACTTACGGGCTCAGCATGTGGGACTGGGGGCACTCAAGTGGGTGAGAGGTCTCCACTGAGCACTGCCCTTGCATGAACTTGAGGTGTCTGTGACCTGCCTGACCCCCACTCCCCGACCTGCCTCCTGCAGCCTGGCTTATTGGGAGAGAAATTTGGGAAACAAAGCCAGAACAGGTCCCTCCAAAGTCAAATGGAGAAAAAATCCTTCCTACCTTGACCTTTTTTAAAGGGCCATTTTGGGCACCAGTGGCCTCTGTCAGCTGGCAGGCTCACCGCTGGTCCCCATGCACCCTGAGCTCAGCATAGAGCAGGCACTCCAGGAGTGCTCGGAGTGCGAGTGAGCAGGTGAGTGAAGGGGGGGCAGTGCAGAGCACCCCACCTGAGAGGACAGGGCCACGACCACAGGCCAAGGCCTTGGGGCTTCCTGGGGGTAAAGACGTACCCGTCTCCGAAGTCCCAGCTGTAGAGAAATGAGGCGATCTTGAAGAAGTTGCTTGGGTCGTGGAGGAGGAAGGACACTTTAAGGGCAGTCTTGGTGAGATAGGAGCTGGGCCAGGGCAGGGACATATTCTGGGTGACAGTGAGGTTCCCCACAATGAACTCTGGGAGAGAGAGGCCGAGGGAGGATGAGTCCACTGAGATGTCGAGAGGGCGGAGCCAGCAGTGACCTCACCTGCCCACCTGCCTAGCAGCCTCTCCCCCAACCTGACCTCCCTGTCAGAGCCGGGTGCCGGTAAGAGGGGACCCTGCAGGTCACTGTGCACAGATACACGTGTCCCCGAAGTCACCGCGCCTGCTATGTGGACCTGCTGAAGATGTACCTCGGGTGTGACATGCATCGCTTCACGCCTGCACCCTTTTCACCAAGACCCTGAACTTTCTGGCACAAAAGATGCCCAGAATCAGGAGGAAATGCACAGGCTTTGAAAAGTAACTTCTGGGAAGTATTTCAAAGGATCCATGAGCCTTAAAAATGCAATCAATTCCACGGATGCATCTCCACACCCAGCGTGCGGGGCTGGGTGAGGACCTCCGCCCTGTGTCCTTCTCCAAAAACAACTGAAGAGAAGCCCTGGCTGGTGTGGCTCAGTGGACTGAGCACCGGCCTGCAAACCAAAGGGTTGCTGGTTTGATTCCCAGTCAGGGCACGTGCCTGGGTTGTGGGCCAGGTCCCCAGTAGCGGGTGCGTGAGAGGCAACCACTCATTGATGTTTCTCTCCATCTCTTTCTCCCTCCCTTCCCCTCTGTCTAAAAATGGATAAATATTTTTGTAAAAATTGAAGAGCTGATTTTTTTTAACCACAAGAGCAGAGAGTAAGGTGTGCTCAATCATGCTCATTTGCAAAATGCTGAAAAGTGGAGTGAAAAGCAAAGGAGCATCCTATCACTCAAACACAACCGTTGTTGACACTTTTGAAGAACTGCAAAGTGTTGGTGTGTGCATGTGTATACGTTTATTAAACACACTTGATCAAATTAGTGATAACATTTTGTCTTGCTTTTTAAAGTTTGACGAGCATGGGTATTCCCCAGGACGCTACAAACTCTATGTAAAGGTCATCATTATTCGTGGTACAAATTATACCAGTATCCTTAACCATTTCCCCTATGGCTGCACACTTAGCTTGCTCCTGGTTTCCTCTACTACTATAAATGCCACTGCAATGAACACCTCTGTGCATGAAGCATCACCCAAAAGGAGGTTTGTTTTCTGAAGACAAACTCATTAAGAGATTGTGAACTCCAAAAGAGTAGGAACTTCTTGGAAGGAGAAAAGAGGGTGGGGGAGAAAGAGAGAATGAAGGCGAATGGGCCGAAGAGTAGAATAATGGATGCCCCTGAATCAGCTGCTCCCCAAGGGGCTGGACTAACTTGCACCCCCAGCGGCAACATGCACGTGAAGTGGCGGTTTCAGCACAGCCCTGCAGCAGAGGGTTCCCCCAGATTCCGGTCCTCTGTTAACTCCACTGATAACCGAGAGGGACCCACGGGTCTCATGTGCGTGTCTGCGATTACTCACAGGGCCGGGAGTTTTTCTCTGCACCCAGGGTCTGAAGGCAGGTTAGTAGGCGGGACCGGTCCTCACCTGTGATGGAGAGCACGAGGGCGCTCCTCGCCACGGGCTGGCACGTCCAGCAGCCGGTGGCCGTGACCCAGACGGACACGGGGAAGTCCCCGGGTGCGCTCCCCACAGCACGGATGGAGGAGCTGAAGGCCTCCTCGGCCTTCCCCGTGAGCAGCAGCGGGGAGTGGATCCAGTGGAAGTGGTAGAAGTGAGTGTCGGTGGGCAGGTCCAGGCTGCCGTTGTCACTGGCCACCAGGCTAGCTGTGACAGTCACCTCTGCCCCCGTGGTGGCAGGACTATCCGTGACGAGGTGAAGCTCATACAGGCCTAGGAGCCAAAAACCAAAAACTACATTTCAGGAGGGGCACATGGCAAAGAACCCCACGGTCACCCTCTGAGCTGGCTTCTATCATTCTGCTTTACAGGTAGAGAAGCCGAGGCCCAGGCAGCCCAGGTGACTTGCCCAAGACTCATATGACGAGTTCACTGTGAAGCTGGGGTTCAAACCTGGGCCCAGCTGACTCCGAACCACATGCCCTTTCTAGGGCCCCCAGTTTATATCATAGGGCATGTGCGTGGCCCGGGCCTGCTCTGCCTGGACCGCATCTCAGCTCTGATGCGTGACTGCCCGTGCACGCTTTTGGAGGAACCCTGGTGGCTGCTGCTGAGAAACACCCATCGTTCCCCACTCCTGGGCACTAGCCTGAATCCGCAGAACTCCGGCTCGACATGCAGAGCTGAGTCCGGGCCCTGGCACAGGCTGGGCGCCTGGAGTGTGAAGAAGGCCCACTCTGCTCTGTGAGCCAAACTCCCTTCCTTCTCTCTCAGTCTGAGTTTCTCCACCTAAGATGTGAGGGGTTCTAGCTCGGTACTACCCAACGTGGGAGCAACCGGCCACCTGTGACTGAGGGTCACCGTGGTGAACAGGATGGACCCAGAACCCCTCACTGCCGCAGAGGGTTCCACCCCGCTGTGCTGCTCTCAGTGGCCTCTGGGGGCCTCGGTGGGGCGGACACCGGAACTCGATGATTCCAGGAGAGTCGACTCCTGGGGGAAATACGGGGTACGTAGCTCTTAGGGGGAACCTGGGCCTCAGTCTTGCAGGTTGCCGATGGTGAGCGGGACCTTCAGCGAGTGGGATGCAGACCTTCTAAATAACACTCCCCTCCAGACCCCCACATTGAAGGTGAGACTAACTGCAACCTGCAAATAAAATATCAAACAAAAACTAAAAATAGTTTATGAGAGCCCCAGCTGGTGTGGCTCAGTTGGTTGGGCAACAGCCTGCAAACCGAAAGGTTGGTGGTTCGACTCCCAGTCAGGGCACATGCCTTGGGTGCAGGTTTGGTCCCCAGCCAGGGAGCATTCAAAAGGCAACCAATCAATGTCTCTCACACTGATGTTTCACTCCCTCTCGTTCTCCTTCCCTTGCCCTCTCTCTATAAATAAATTAATTAAAAATATTTTATTAAAAATTATAATAAGCAGTAACAATCATTTTACCAGATTTGGGCATTTTCTTTTCTTTTTTTTATCCTTACTCAAGGACATCATTTTTTTTTTTCATTGCTTTTAAAGAGACGGAGAGAGGAGGAGAGGTAAAAGTCGATGCAAGGGAGAAGCACAGATTGGTTGCCTCCTGCACATGCCGGAGCTGGGGTCACATGCACCCAGACCAGGAATCGAACCCACAGCCCAGGCATGTGCCCCGACCGGGAATCACACCCACCCCTCAATCACAGGACGATGCTCCTACCTCTGAGCTGCACTGGCCAGGCTCCTACTGTTTTGTTAGCCGTGCTCTTAATCTGGGACTGTGTAGTCTGTTGTTCTTTTCGATTCTGGACCATAGGCATTTCCCTAAGTCATTATTCTTCAGCTGCTTTAGATAGTTGCATATTTCATCATACGAACAAGGCAAGACTTTAAAAATAAGGCTCGTTTCCATCATAAAATTCATACATATGCATAAAGCATATTACGAATGTCCCAACATCCTCCCTCCCAAAGACAGCAGCTGCTACCGTGTCGCTGTCTTCCTGTCTCTTTCTCATGCATAAATTTTTTTTTAATTTAGTTATAATCACACTCTGTACACCATTTGGAATTATTTTAGTTTCACAGGACAACACACCCAAAGTGTGTCTGTGGTCATCCTGACATGAATTTCCACACGTGTGTGACAATTGCTCAAGCAGGCACTCCACTCCCAGCACCCTGCGCTCTGGTCAAGAGCTCGATGGCACGCTCGTGACCCTTTTCCCGTGATTTGTAGCTTTCCTCTGCAGATGAGATTTCTGAAGGGCTTGAGGTGAGAGAATGCAGCCTGCGGCAGTGCGCACCTGGGCAGAAGGCAGAGGGGAGGGGCTGCCAGCTCAGGCCACTCTCTCCCTCACCTTTCCCGGACCCAGGCCCCACCCACCCCACAGACACGCCCGCCACCCTCCACCCTCCACCCCCTACCCTGAGGTTTCAGGTGCTTCCACAACGCTGATGGAGCCCAGTAACACAGGCCTACTTCTGGGCTTCAGACCTGCGCTGAACAATTAAGCAAAGTTTAATGAACTCAAATTTAATGAATGCTATAAATCCCATTCCTCAGTTGCAGTAGCCACATTTCAAGTGTCTAATGGCTAAGTGGTTATTAGCTATTCTTCTGGGCTGCAGAGATCCAGAACATTCCCTTCATTACCCAAAGTTCTGTGGGATGGGACTGTTTTAGAGCCTCTGGATTTCTCCCCTCCCAGACCTGCCAATCCCTTCCCATAGCACTCTCTGTTGGCGTTGGAGGATCCAGCTGTCCCAAGACTCAGTCCCCAGGCCTCTGCCACTCTGACTCCTCCACTCTGGGCACCCTCACCTCCTCTCCATCACTGCTAACATCGCTTAAGCCCTGTCTGCGTTACCGCTGCATCCTGCCCCTGCCCCTCGGCCTGAGTCCTGCCGCACTCTCAGCCACCCCACACAACAGGTAAACTGGCCAGTCTCAGGGTGGAGTCCAGATCTGCATCCTGGCACACCCACGCCGGAGCTGGCCACTTTAACTCATGCAGCTCCCCCAACGTGCTGTCCTTCCTAGCCTCAGGGCCTTTGCACGTGCTGTCCTCACTGCCCTTCCCCACCTCTCTCCTTGGGCCTAATCCCCTCCAGGAGGCCTCCCCTGAACCCCTCGCCTCCTCGGTGCTCTCTCAACAGCCTGAGTGCACAGCTGTCACAAGCCCACGTTGGGATAATGACTTTCTCATCTTCCCCACTGTGCTGCAATCTCCTTTAGGGCAGTGCTTATCTCCGTCTCCCCTCTGCCTAGCAAAGTGCTTAACACATAGTAGGTGTTCAACAATGCTGGTGCCGAGTGGCACCTGGAGAGAAGGGTGTGGCAGAGGGGCCAGCTGACCTGGCAACATCTCGGGACACAGTTCACCTGTCCATGGGCCCCACCCCCACAGGTGTTAAGGGGACCCAGAAGTGCAGATGTGCCTCCTGCCCGCAGGGAGCTCAGGAGAGACCTGTTGGACTCAGCAAAACTGGGAGGTGCATGAGTGTGACCTCAACTGTCCCCCTTTACCTTGTGGCAATGCTGCCTGTCCCCACAGCTGTACCCTTTCCCCTCGCCCGTGTCCCAAAGAGGGAATTCCAGGAGCTGTGGCAGAAGCTTCCCCAAGAAGATAAGGTGTGTGTTTCACATGGAAGGACTGAGCCCTCTGAGCCCCCGGGATCACACCACTGCCTGTGACCACAGAGCAGATCAGCACCACCAGGCTGGGTCTTGTTCTCTCTCCCTCTGGCCGGGAGGCAGCCTCAGGCCGGGCTGTGCAGAAAGAGGTGCTCTGATGAAAGGCTATCCCCTCCCTTCTCCCTCTCTATCCTTCCCAACCCCAGGCAAGGAGTGTGGGCCAGAGTGAGGCTGGCAGGTAGGGGAGACACTTGGCTGGCTGCATGCTCATGGCCATCCAGCATCTGCAGAGAGATGGGCACCTGTCAGTGAGACACAGAACTGTTGCCAGGGGAACGGAATCAGGAGGGGCTGCAGAAAGGCTCGTGGGGAGGAGGGGCAGAGGCTACAGCAGACATAATGGGCAGATGCTGGCACAGCTCCTGGCAGACCGCGACCTGTCCAGACACAAGAAGCCTCCAAGGGCACTTTTTCTTAAGAATTTTTTTTTAAAGCAGTTGTTTCACAGTTCCCGGGTGATGCTGTTCCTCTTCCTCGGGGCTCTGGGAAGTGTCCAGGACATTCAGGCTGAAATGGACGGTGAAGGCTTTGACCCATGTGGCTGAAGGAACCAGGCTCAGGTCTGTCACCCTGCCCCTCCAAATTCATCTTTGCAAGTTTGAGCATCAGTGACAGTGCAGTCACCGCACGGCTGAGAGGGCATCACAAGTGCCCTGGGAGACCCAGAGCTGGAGGGGCCAAAGTAAAAGGCAAAGTGGCAATTGCCACAAAGCTTGACCCTCAGGGGCAATGCCCAGGAGCAAGCTCTGGGGCTTCCGCTCAGAGCTCACGTGTTTTCTCTGACAGCACAGCACGCAGGGCCCCGAACACCCTAGAAAATGGCCACATCAGCCTTTCCACTCTGCATAGGCAGACAGCCCCGCATACTCCCCAGTGTGCCTCTGAAGTCTGGACAGCACTTCCTGGAGTTAACGATCCAGGATAGAACTTCTGACCGCAGCCCCCGGGGCAGGAAGCAGGCCACTCGGGCTGACCCAGGCCCACGGAGGGTGGGGCATCTGAGCCTTTACTCTTCTCCTGTGGGTTTTCCCCAACCCCATTCCCAGCTGGTCTGACCACATCATGGGGGCAGTTGGCCATACTGGGAACAGCACAAGACTTTAAATAATCCCCCCCCCGCTTTTTTTTTTTTTTTATTTAGGCCACATTAGTCATTTCTGGACACAAACCGAGAGGACAAGAGACCCCATTTCTGTTTGCACCTCTAGGGTGGGCACAATTCTCTTATGTCATCCCTGAGATGTGAGTTCTTGTTCTACCTCGTCACTTTCATTGCACCAAATTAATTCCCTTCCTTTCTCTCCCATTCTTTTAAGATGAGGAGGGGGTGGGGGAAATGAAATTGTTGGGTAATATTAAACACCCCCTATTAACTGCCCACATCCCAACTGTCCCCCAACAACCCTCCAATCTGGGTCCTTTTTTGTCGCCAAAATGAGACAGAAAAGTTGGGGCTGGCCTGCCAGTGGTGGGGCTGTGGGGACCGTAGAGTCTCCACCAGGGACACAGTGTGGCACCCAGTGGAACCTGCTCTGGGTCCATTTTGGAAATCATTCCTAGAGAGGAAATGGCAGACTGGCCTCCTGGGCTTTAAAATCGCCTCCTATCTGAAGCTTACACAAGTAGGGTAAAGAGGTTCTCCAGACAAGGTGACTTTCAAAGCAAAAATACTGCTCCGCGGGTGACCTAGCCAAGCTTCCTGGGGGGCTGTGGCGTGACGACCGACGTCCGCACATACCTGGTCTCACTGCACTATTCTCACCCACCCCCACCGACTGCAAGGTCCCCAAGAATCGGGATGGATTCTCAGGTTACCGTGCGCGAGCGCGCGTGGTTCCCAGGGCAGGGACGTTCTAGAGACAGCAGCAGGAACCAAGGAATGTGGGAGCCCCCTCAAGTGGCGAGGCGATTACTGGGCAGAGCGGTGAAGGGAGAGAGTAGAGGGCTTCGTGGTGCTCAGCTGCCGGTGTCCTCTCCGCAACGCGGTGCAGGGACTCGGGGAAGGAGGGAGGTGTGCTCAGGAGGCACGGAGCCAGCTCTGCAGCCCAGGCTCCCGGCGAGGCCCCGGCGCGCTACGTGCTATGGCTCTGGGAGGGCGGCCGGCTGGCCTGGACAGCTCCTTACCTGCAGCCACTACGGCCAGGGCTAAGGGCAGGAGGCAGGCGAGCCAGAGGATGCCACTGACGCGAGGACAGAGGGCCAGGGCCATGGCGGCTCCCGGAGCAGCAGTAGCCGGAGAGGACACGCTGGCCGCTACTCTGCGCCCGAGGAGCGTGCTGTGCGGGGAGGTGAAGACTCGGCGCTCACTCTTCCTCGCTTTGGGACCCTGTGTTGCTGCGCGCAGCCAGCCGCACCGACCCTGGCCCACGTCAGCTGCTCAGCGCCCCCTCCCCGCCCCCCTTTTCGCACTCGCCCTCTCCCCATACCCTCCTTTCCTCACGATCTTCCCCTCTGCTCCCCGGGCCGTACTCCTCCAATCTGGCCCCCTCCCGCGCCCCTCTCTCCCCATATTTCTCCAGTCTGCGCTTCCTCCCTACATCCTCCCTGCCGCCTCTGACTCAGCGTCCCCAGAGGCGCACGCAGCACTGCAAAGCCGCGAGCAGGCCCCTTTGAGTTCTTCTTCAGGTGCCTTCTCCGCTCATAAGGCATACGCCTTAGAGGTGCAGTTCATTCGAAGAATGAAGCGCCTACTGTGTGCCAAACTCTGGGCAAAGGGCCTGGAAACACCTCCTTTCCTTCCAGAGAGAGGGACTTGAGCGCAGAGATTGATGCTATTCCTCAGTTTACCTTCTCTGTGCCTGCTGTGAAATGGGCGTGTGCTCAAACCTGGGCCGGAGGCGGCATTAACAAAGACTAGGACAACTGTGACAAGGAGCGACCAGACTGCTCTTTGGACACTTGCTGCCCTAAGCAGCCCCTTCCACCTGCCACCACTGAGCAGAGGGTGTCTTTTCTTCCGAGACGGTGGCCAGGCTTGCTGGCACTAAAGGCGGGACACCAACACCTGGGGCCTGGGGTCAGCTCTGCATCACTCTGTTCCTGGGCAAAGGATGGAGCCCAGTGGGGGCGGGGGGGGGCGGTCGTGCAGTTGAGGTCAAGCATGGCTTGCCAGGCAGGACTCTGAGGGGAGAACATTCCAGACCAGAGGATTTGCTGCAAAGGTGCTAGATGGGCACGAGGCACAGCGAGGTCATTGCGGCTGCAACATGACGAGTGAGGCTGGAAGGTGCGCAAGGCCAGGTAACGAGGGCGAACTGAAAAGTTTTGGGAAGGTTTTATTTAGAGGAGAGGAGTGATCTAATTTACCGTTGACCTGGTCCCCGACCTCTAGTTCAGGAGATAGACAAGGAAACAGTTAAAGACAGTAACGGCACGACAGGGAGGTGTTAGGGCCATGGGGAAGCACAGGGATTTCCCCCGTGTTAGGTCTAGGCCTTTATCCAATGTACTTAAGGTGAAACTTATCAGAAAATTTGTCTACAGCTCCTCCCCGTTCTCCCCACCAATATTAATCTACCACACTCAGCACACTGATTTCAGCCCTCAGATTTTTCAGCCTTCCCCGACTCTGGACCTCCCACTTCGGGGGTTTTGGTGGTGGAGGAGCAGAGAGGATTTTGCTTGCAAGTGGGCCACTTCTTCCAGGGGGGAGGAGAGTGTTCCGACCCATTTTATTTCTCCTGGGGAAGAAATAATTGGCACTAAATACATCCACTCACAATTGCAGCACTTCATTGGTGGAAACATGGAACAGGCAAGGAGCGTGTGTCCCGCCCGACAAAATACCTTTTCTCCAGGGTATCGGCTGGTGTCGCAAGTTCTACTTAATGCAAGATGTGAAATGTGTCTGTCTGGGGAGGGAACACAGAGATTTTTGGGAGTTAGCGATGATGGGGAGTGGGGGCTCAGCACTGTCAGGAAGGGGCAGGGCATGGAGCCAGGTCCTGGAATTTGTAGAGGTCAGCATTTTCCAGCTCTGTCCAGCTAACATGGTAACCGTGGGTTACACGAACAGCTCACTATTCAACTCCTTCCATAGATGGAGTCTTTAGGTAAGCCAATGACGGGAGTGGGAAGCTAGGGTGGTTCTAAAGGTGCCTCCGGAGTCACCAGGCCAAGGGACGCCGTCTCCCAGGCAACAGCGGTAGGAGGAAAATAGGGCCGCTAAACACCTTCAGATGAGGTCATGAAAGGGGGGGGGGGGGAAAGACTTTGCTGAGCGAGGTACGCAGGCGCAAATTCTCATTGCATTCTGGGAGTTGTAGTAATCAGCATGGTAGTGCTACCGGGAGGACTACATTTCCCAAGAAGCCTGCCAAGCCCTGCGTTCACACGCCGGAAGGAGTCCGCTCCACGAGGTTTTAGGAGCGAGGGGCGCGGAGTCTGAGTTGCATGTGCAGTGGTCAGCGTGATGCCTAAGGCTAAGGGGAAGACCCGGAGGCAGAAGTTCGGTTATAACGTTAACCGGAAGCGCCTGAACCGGAATGCTCGACGGAAGGCAGCCCCGCGGATCGAGTGGTGAGGGGCCCGGGGTTCAGGAGGCCGGGGGGCCTCGGCCGGGACGGCCGGCGAGGTGACAGTTCCGCTCTCATTCTGTCTTTAGCTCCCACATCCGACATGCCTGGGACCACGCCAAATCCGTGCGGCAGAACCTGGCCGAGATGGGGTTGGCTATGGACCCCAACAAGGCGGTGCCCCTCCGTAAAAGAAAGGTACTGACACGGCAGGGTCCCGGCCTTGGCTCCCGGCCTCCGCCGTCGTTAGTCGGGTTTGAGGACTCGGTCCTGCCCTTTACCTCCCACACGCCCGTCCTCGGTTTGCGACCTCGCCACAGCGAACTCGGCCAGCCCGCGCGGCCAGCGGCTGAGGACCCCTTTACGACCTCCTCCATACTCCCCAGCACGCACTGGCCCTGGTTTGGAGATTCTCCTTCACTCATTTTTTTTCTTCCTCTGAAATTAACTTGCTTGCGTTCACTGACATCTAAATGGTATTTTCCAGAATTTATCTTTTTCTGCCCTTAACTTTCATCATAAGGACTCCCCAGGTTTTGGGATCTTTACTTACTGCTCGTTACCTCTTTCCCTAGTCATCCAGCCTCACTGGTCTGAGGCTTCTCTAGGGCCAGTTTCTCCCAAGGAAGGATTTTCTGGGCCACCCCTTTCACTCAGTGACTTCTTCCCTGCATTATTCTACCTTACAGCACTTGTAAATACTTGGTGGCGTGTTACCCATTTGTTTCTCTGTTTCCTGGCTGGGCTTCTTTTCCCCAACATAATCTCCCTGGGGACAAAGACTGTGTGTTTTGTACGTGAAATCTCCAGTGGTACTTGGGATGTGACTAATACTCAGTAAATAGTTAACCTAAAGAATGGGCTTACTGATTGAATTCATCTTGTTGCCTTTAGACAGGTGTCTTTTTACCCCTTCCTGCCCAAGGGAAAGGGTGCTACTGTTTCTTGAACAAATTGGAACCTGCAGCCCAGCACTGTCAGGTTGCTCTTCCCCACAGAGAAGAGATCTGCCCCCCCCCCGCCCCCCCCACCATTGTAAATTATAAAGCACTTCTGTGTCTGTTGTTCCATGAGATTGTCACCCAACAGAGGGAGACAGGCAAGGAGTAGGAAACATGAACAGCTTGCTTGGTTCTCTTGGGAACCATGAAGCCTCCAGGGCATTGATTCTCCTTGTCATCTATTCCTGCCTAACCTTATATGGGGATTCTTAAGGGTCATCCATTGGTGCTGGGATGGGCAAGAGCCTCTAGAAGTTTCCCTCATCCAGGGCCCATCTTTCATCTACTGCTGTCACTGGCTCTTCTCTGCAGGTCAAGGCCATGGACGTGGACGTAGAGGAGAGCCCTCAGGAGCTCGTGCGGAAGCCCTATGTGCTGAATGGTGGGTTTTGGCCGCATTCCTCTGGGTCACTATCCAGCATGGTCAGGTCTGGGAAAGGGCAGGTGGAGGGACTGAGGGTCAGAGGGAAGACGTGAACTGGCCCCGGGCCCATGGGGTCAGGACTGTGTCCCTGGCTGGAATGTTTATAGTCTGCTGACCAGACTCAGGTGTGTGAAGTGTGGTCAGAGGTGTTCAGGGAGGATGGAACCAGCTGCCTGGGAGGCTAGAAGGGAAACCATTAAGTCTCAGGCACACATTTCAGCTTCTCCATAATTTCAGGATGAACAGATTTTTTAGAGATTCGACCGTCTTGTTTCATCTTCCCAATAACCAATCTGCTCCATGTTCCTTAAGGCCATAGAAACTGAATATTAAAACAGAAGATACAATCTGTGGGGAAGATGGATACGCTGGACTCCTCCACACATCCTTCCTCTTACCTGAGATTTTTAAGTTCCGAATGTAAAAGGGTTTGATGGCAAGATGTTCGACACACAGTTCCTTGAGGCCCTGTCTGTAGTGTATCTCAGTGACTCTCATGAGAAGCACGGCACTAGCTTGCACATATAAAATCAGGTACTTATTGTAGTCAAAGCTAACTTCAAGGTTTTTTGACTATGAGCAAGTTTAGCACTTAATTCCAGATAAGATTTGACCACCTTGTCTCTGAGAGCTCTGTCTCTGCCTTCATAGATGAGAAATAAGAAACATCTACCTAGCTGTTTTAGGAGTGAAGCCATTATTGGCTCCCTAGCCTGGCTTTTTCCTCCCATGGAACATGGAAGAGCCTGGGTCCAGCCTGAGGCCCTGTTTCCTATTTGTGCAGACCTTTTCATTTCATGCATCAGTGTAACACTTCAAGGAAGAGGTCTGCCCTGGCTGGTGTAGCTCAGTGCATTGAGTGCTGGCCTGTGAACCAAAGGGTCACCAGTTCCATTCACAGTCAGGGCACATGCCTGGGTTACAGACTAGGTCCCCAGTAGGGGGCGTGCGAGAGGCAACCACACATTGATTTTTCTCTCCCTTTTCCCTCTAAAAATAAATAGTTCTTTAAAAAGAAAGGTTCTCTATTTTAGAGCTGGAAGGGTGTCCTGTCCCTTCATCTCTGTCCTTAGGACCTGGCACTGAGTAAAGATAAGTTTCCTCCCTTCCTCTTACGCATCTGAGACCCAAAGAGATGACTGTATCATAGTCAGAGCCTGGGACCGAAGAGGAAGGTTTTGGCACTGAATATGGGGATGGAGAGGCAAAGCCCATCAGATGGCTGGTGTAGCAACTTTTGTGGCTTGGAACGGGGTGAAGGGGTGACCAGACAGCTCAAATCGTGCAGAAAGCAACGCCTCATCCCGTCTCCCGGCTTTTCTCACCCCAGACCTGGAGGCAGAAGCCAGCCTCCCAGAAAAGAAGGGAAACACTCTGTCTCGGGACCTCATAGACTATGTGCGCTACATGGTGGAGAACCACGGGGAGGACTACAAAGTGAGTGACTTGGGCTGGCGCAAAGAACCATGTGGGCCTGCTGGGAAGGCACCCAGGGCTATTGGTGAGCTGATCTGCTTGCCTTGTGCCTATTTCCTATGCGGGAACAAGGGGAGGAGTCCAGGAGATGGCTCCCGCTGATGACAGTGTTCATGGCTGAGACAGACTGAGTGGTGGTCCCACAGGTGTTTTGCTTGCATGGTGTTTACAAAAAACTTGAACTACTTACCTTTGTAGTTATGGGAGGGTTCAAATTGAAGTCCCTATATTTTGGCTTCTGTTACAAATGGAGAGGTCTAGCTACATGGGGCCCCCGAGTCAAGTGGGACTAGTTGGCTGTGGGTGCAGCTTGAGCCCCTCGGCTGGCCCCTGCGGTATCTGCACCCACGTCCCCACATACACTTCGGCTTTCGAGGTGAGGAATCTGAACCTCCAAAATAGGAAGTGGCTTGCCCACCTTCAGCAGAGCGAAGCTTTGAACCTTTGCCCTCAAGTGGCCTTTCTCTCTTCGTAGGCTATGGCGAGGGATGAGAAGAATTACTACCAAGATACCCCCAAGCAGATCCGGAGTAAGATCAACGTCTACAAGCGTTTCTACCCCGCGGAGTGGCAGGCCTTCACTGACTCTTTGCAGAAGAGTAAGATGGAGGTTGAGTGACTGGTTTACGCCTGGCCCAGGCTGAAGCCTCTCCTGGACCTGAGGAGCTGGAGCCGGGTGAAGGCAGGGATGGGGGTGTGGCCACAGAGGCAGCTGGCCCGACCCCACGCTCGACCCCACGCTCGGGGCCAGCGGCCGGTCTGGGGGACGTGAGGAAGTGAGCCTCCACCGCAGGGGCACGGGCGGGGTGCAGCGTGGACGCTGGGCCTCTTCTTGGTCTCGAATCTTTTATCCTCAGCTGTTAATACAAAAATCCTCCTGCTCCTGAGGTCTCTCCTACAAGCACCTAAAATGTCTCTTCTCATCACTCTTGGAGAGCCTAGTGTTTTCACATAGACCACTTCACATGAAACCCTGGAAGGGAACTGAGGCTTGAGAGGCATTCAGGGTTGGAGGATTGAAGTCATCTTCCAAACAGCTAAGTCTAGGCTTTCATGCACTGTCCTCCACCCTGGGCCCCCAGACGCAGTGCACCCAGCCCACTGTCAGGGCAGGCTGGGTGGTCCCGGCCTGACTGGCCACAAGGCATGGCCAGCCCGGCCTCCAGTCTGCAGTGGAGCTAGAAGGCCTTCAGTGTTTGGCCTTGTTCGTGACTTTGCCCTTCACAGCATCCAGGTTCAGGCCTTTGCCTAGGCTGGCCCTGACCTTGTTTCTCTGGCCAGTTCAGGCACCAGTTTTAGGAAGCCTTCCCTACCTCCCAGCACCCCCTGCCCCAGGCCGAGTAGTAAGTGGCCTATAGTCCCCACGCCCAGACTTCCTCTTAGCAAGGCCTGTCAGTCGGGTCTGCCTTCCACTCTGCTCCACATCTCCTCGTAGAAGGGGCGAGGGCAGGAACCTTGCCTGAGAACACTCGTGGGGTGGCCTTTATTCTGACCTCAGGCATGGAGGCCATTGGGTGTGGGAGAAAGGTTTGGATACCCCAGAAGGTACTGAAGCCAAAGCTGATGCTCCTTAGCACCCCATGCCCGAGTGGGCTGAGGGGCCTGGGGACTGGGACTTGTGTTGACAAACCAGATCATGGGAGGTGTTCTAAGACCACCGCTGTGGCTTCCCCTCACCAGGACTGCAAGTGCCCAGCACATGTTCCTCAAAGTCAGAATTTGAGTGAAGCCACGCCTGAGTTTTTGGCATTTATTGTGCAGCCCCTCCGGTGCCACCAGCACTCCATTTCATGCCCTGTGGGTCTGAGGCCGCCTGGCAGGGGTGGGCAGCAAGGCCCCTTTACCTCCAGCACTTCAATGGGAGCCTTCCCCTCGTCCCCTAACGGGCCATCTCCTCCCAGAGGTGGCAGACAGGGAGAGGCTATTCAGAGCGACTGGGAAGGACTTTGGGGACACGTGAACAGACAGCAGGTGAGACAGGCATGCTGCTTGGGCTGTCGCTGCTCCGAGGCCTGGGGCAGTGGCGTGAGGGCGACACCACAGGGTAGTGTCAGCAGCTGGTGTGAAGTGCTGGCAGTTGCCACCAAACTGGCACAAGGGCAAAATGGTTTTCAAAGGCAAGTGGAAACGTTTTGTGGGGGCCCAGCGTTTCCTTTAGACGGATGGGCCCACGTTAGGAGGTTTTCATTGGTACCTCTGCAGGGACCTGTGAAGGACTGGCTGTACCCCTTCCCAGTCTTACGCTGGTTCCTCTGTGCCAGCAGTCTCAAGAGCCCCCTCGCCCAGACCATCCACATGCCCCAGCTCTGTGCTGGGCTGGCCTGTCTCCAAAGGGAGGGTAGCAGGTCAGAGAATGTAACATAAGGAGCCTCGGTTTCATTTAAATCACTTAACAGACGCCCCTAAGCCTGGGGAAGTGACCAAGACACAAGTTCTGCAGCAGGGGCCTCCCTCCTGCTTGAAGAGTGGGCACTGCCTTCCTCTGCTGTGTTCGTTAGGAGAGCTGCCAGACACTTCCTATCCCCACACTGAGGCAGGCTGGGGGCTGCAGAATCAGGGCAGTGGTGGGACTGCAGTGGGACCCACGGCAGCTCAGGAACCTCACTCAGGGTGAGGTGAACAGCTCTATGTAATGCTTGGTTCCTGAAAGCCGTTACCTGGGCCCCCTGAAACAAAGTCACATTCAGGAGCAACTGGTCAGAGTGCCACAAGGCCAGGCAGCTAGTTGTTCTTAAGGCCACTGTCCGCCCAGCTGGGTCCTGGAAACCAGAGCTGGGGGGCTCTGTGGCACTCTGCTGGGAAGATGAGCCAGCATCCCCATCCAGGGAGCACAGCTGCCAGCCACGGACGTGCTGAGGCACACCTGTAAGCCAGCAGAATGTCTGCATCCCATGCAGGTACGGGAAGGGGCAAGGGGGCAGCGTGGCCCTGCAGCACCCCTCATCCACGTGCGTCTTCTAGTGCCACCGGACCCCATCAGTTCCGGGTGCTCTGTGAAAGTAGCTCAGCGACAAGCAGATGAACTCTATTCAAGCTCACTTCGCCCACTGGGGACTTGAAACATTGTAGCATGTAGTGACAGTGGACCACAGGCAGGTGTGAACGAGAAGAGGAGGGTCCCCTCACCAATGCAGATTCCAAAGGCGACTGTCAAGTACTGGAAACCAGGTAGGAGGCGGGGCTCATGGGACACAGAAGTGAGGGTTCTCTGCTTTCCCATGGCCAAGAGAAAAGTTGCCAGAAGAGTTCCAAAGGCTCCCCTAAACCCCAAGTCATTCATTATTTAAAACAAAAGGAGACAACTCAATGCACCAAGTTAATCAGAATTTCAAAGGCAGGGGTGCTGGACGCCCACAGGCCCAGAGCAGAGCAGAGCGGTTCAGTTCTCCCACCTCCTTTCCTGTCCCTCCTGCCACACCGGCCAGCCCGCAGCACGGAGTAAATGTCAGATGAAACAAAGGCATGTCACCCGTGTCACCTGTTCTCTGTGAGAAAGCAAACTAAGTTGGGTAGCTGCTCAGGCTGCCCTCTGGGCCAGTCAGCTAAGTCCCGTTCCTCTTTACCTGAATCTACACGACTGCAGCTTCCTGTCCCAGAGTCTGTTATCCACACAGGATCAGTCTGACCTATTGACCGAGCTGCAGTTCCCATGCAGCCAAGTCTTCAAAAGTGGAGGAAGCCACAGCTTTGCAGGCTTCTGACACAGGAGGCTTACCACCGTGTCATTCGTGATTCCAGCCATCTTCCTCAAAGACCCAAATTTCCCATGGCAGTCGTCTGGTGTTTTGATAACAGCACCTAGAAACAGACTGAATCTTTGGCCTGTTCCTTTATAAATAAATAAATAATCGCAACGCAGTTCTGGGCTGCCGTCCAGCACCCAGCTCCGGTGGACAGTGTCCAGTCTTCTGCTCCGGGAACGGGACGCCTCTCTCCCCTACCTGTGTAAACACGGGCTCTGGCACAGTCAGCTCGAGAGCGGCAGCTTCAGCCTCCAGGGTTGCGGGAGGGGGCGGGCGCTCGGTTTCTTCATTAGGGCGTGGACACTACTTGCTCTAGTCACGAGGGGCTGGTGGGCCAAGCCTTGGCTTGGGGAAGCAGGGAAGTTTCATTTCCCTGCTAGGATCTCCAGGCTTGTCCTCACACCTCTTTCCTCTATAAGAAGGTAATGCATCTTCCGGTCTAGTTTGAAAAGTCCACAGAAACCACCTTACAAATGAAGGCCCCAGGGCCAGAGAGGAAGAGACCCATTGAGACCGTGCGCCAGATGGGCAGCGCTGGGGCTGGAGGCAGCATGGACCCGAGAGCCAGGGCCCCCTGCACTGCCCAGAACCACCCGAGGGAGAGCAGCATGGAGTTGCCAGGAGCCACAGTCTAGATGGGGAGCACTTTTGGCACCCGTCAGAGTCCTTACCACTTCAACCTGCAGGGAGGGGAGCACTGAGCCCACGGAGCAGCTCACCGCACAGGCCAAGAGGAGAGGCCTTCCCTGCTGAGAGCTGGACCCACTTCCAGCCCAGAAACAGCCACTCTGGGCTGCCCTGTGCCCCATCCGCCTCCCCACCGCAGCCCCATGGCCACCTCACCAGGAAGGCTTCTACGCGGTGGTTCTCAGCCTCGCCCAGGCCCTGCTCACAAGGGCAAGTTGAAGGGACAGCTGCCACGTGACTCTTGCCCCAGGCTGCTGCTGGAGATGGAGCAGCAGACCTGGGCTCCACGGCTGGTCGGCCAGCGGGAGGGGCAGCCTAGGAGAGGAGCTCCAGGAGCAGTCTCCAGATGTGCACGGTGCCGGGGTCTTCAAAGCCGGGCCCCTCGGGGGCGATGCTGGCCCCCAGGAGGAAGAGCTCCCGCTGGCTGTCCACAGCGTGCAGACCCAGCTCCTGCTGCAGCTGCACCACGCTCACGGCCTCACTCAGGTCCTGTGAAACAGCCGACAGTGTTGTGTTCCCCAACACCCAGCCTCGTCGTCCAGGAAACACCTTGGTCTCCTCCACTCTTGTCTCTGCCTTTCCCTTGTGTGTCTCCCTCCATCCCATCGCCAGCTGCTGCGGTCAGAAGCAGCACTTCCTACGCGCTTGCTGCAGGGTGACGGGCACTGAGTCTTAATAAATCCACAGTCCACACTCACCTGATGAGGAGACCGGCTGGGCGGGGGAAGTCATTTAGTCACAGATGCGGTGGTAAGTGGTAGAGCCAGGCCTCACACTCAGGTTGGTGTGGTGCTCACACTTAGAACCCACACGGGAGCCCTAGCTCAGCCTCCTGAACTCAGTGTGTGGAGATTTTACAGTGGGGCCACTTCCAGGCAAGGGCCTCACCTCCCTGACCCCTAGACCCTAGCTGAGGAAGTAAGAGGCCACTACAGAACACAGCTGGGGAGGGTGCATTTTAATTTCAGCCCTCGTCTGAGATTAAAATGATTCTTCCTGGAGCAACTCATAGAACACTGGGACCTTCAGTGTTGTCTCCTGTGGGTTTGAAGTTGCTACAAACCATAGTTTATATGTAAGGGGATGATGTAATTCACTGTCCAAGCTGGGCTACTTCTGAGGCTCAAAGTGGGCACTGTTAGTAATTATACAATAACAAGTATAAAAGGGGACTGTCCCGGGCAGACCAACACATACAGTCCCCCATTTATAAATGTCAAGTCCCAGTGGGCAGGGGGAATCTGAGGTCAAAGACATAAGCCTCTCCCCAGCCAGGCTGGAAACGTGGCCCGGGATTCTCGGGGACGTGGGGATAGACCACAGGAAATAGCCCCAGGACTCCGTACTGTGGCTGTGTCATTGGCATTGAGAATGGCACTTGTGGTCTGTAATGCCAAGGCCACTGGGCCCAAAGCACCTCGCTGGCACCAGGAGAGGTGTGGTGTAGGGATTAACAGCAGAAACTTTGGGGACAGTCGGAGTTCAAGTCCTGCCTTTGCCATACACTGACTGTAAGTGGGTACTTAGGGCCAACAGCAAGGCCTGTCATGGGGTTTCTAGGTCATGTTGTCAGGTGCTAGCACTGTGCCTGGCGCACAGTCAGCAGCACACAGTAAAATCTAGGTATTATTTTGTTATACTCTGTTAACTTCTCATCACTTCCCAGCTTTAGTTCTTTGATCTACAGCCACAAGTCCACAGACACAGCAGAGCACAAAAGGCGTAGGCGCCGGAGTAAGACATCCCAGTTCCACTGTTTTCAAGGCGTACAACCCTGGGGGTATCACAACCCCCTGAGCTTCAGATTCCCTGTGTGTGGCACGGGACTAGTGCTCCATGCCTCGCAGGGTCAGCAGAAGCATGACAGGAAATGTCACTCAAAACCACACCTGGCATCCAGTGGATACTGAATAATTCTGTTCTCATTTCTCCAGGATGACAGATGACAGCGGGGCACCAGGGAAGGCAGACAGGATGGGGACGTGGGATGAGGGAAGAGCACAGGCAGAAGGGGACGGGGGTGGGATCTCCACCAAGTACCCCAGGTTGTGGGCCTGGGCCTGCGTCCCTCCCCAAGGTGCCCGCCCCTGCCCAGGTGCCTGTGATTGAGTCTGGCCCTCACCTGCTTGTTGGCCACCACGACGACAGGCAGGTCAGGGTCCTTGTCCAGCAGCCTGTGCAGCTCCTGCCGTGCCCTGGGCAACCGCAGCCGGTCAGCCGAGTCCACCATGAACACCAGCACGTCCACCTCATTCACGAACTCCTTCCAGTAGAAGCGCAGGTTCTGGCTGCCACCAACTAAGGAGAGGCCAGGGGCCAGTTCAGCGCCTTCCTGGACCCTGAGCCGCTCCACACAGCCCTGCCCCACAGAGCCGACCGCATCTGGGTTTAGCTCCGGCTGACAGCGGGGTCTCCCCGGCACGTTGCTACCTCCAAACATCAGTCTCCTCTCACTGAACTCACCCAATAGCAAAGCCCCAAGGTGTAAATACACTGCTCTTCTATGAGGGCTGGTGTGTAGGAGGTGCCTCCTGCCAGCCCTAACCTCCTCGTGAGTCTCCAGCAGCTGCAGCCGGAAGCCAGGGCTCCTCGCCCCACCTGCACACAACTGCCCTCTCATTCAGGCTGGTCGCCCCATCTTCTCCCCCAATCCTGCCACACGGCTGCCCGCGTACACCCCCAGCATGGGTTACCTTCCTGTTCCTCTCTGTTCCATCCCCCTGCACAGGCCCCGTTGGTCACCCTGCATCCCAGTGTTTCTGGTCATGTGTCTGACCCTTGTGCACTCGAAGCTCTTTGAAAGCAAGAGCCATTTATCTCTGGATCCCCCCAAAGCCCTCAGCACAATGCCTGGCACATAGCAGGCACTCAACAAGTATTTACTGAGTGCTTACTGGGTGCCAAGCGCTGATCTGGGTGCTGGAGATACAGAAGTGAGCATGGCAGGCAGGAGCCCTGCTCTCAAGGAGCTCCCTCCGCAGTCAGGATGGACACGGTAATAACACACACACGCATTCCAGAAAGGAAGGACATGAAACAAGCAGTGAAAGTGACCAGGGGCATGGATTTGGGTTGGGTGGGCTATGAAGGTCTCCCCAAGGAGGCTGCATGCGAGCCAAGTCTGGGGTGATGAAAAGGAACCAGCCATGGAAGAGACAGGGAAAACACTCGAGGCAGAGAGAAGAGCAAGCTGGACAGAAGGTGGCCAGGGTGGCGGAGGTTCTGCCGGAGGGAGAGAGGAGGGAGCCATCCCAGCAAGGCTGGCCCAGGCTGAAACACACAGGGCCTGTGAAGTCACAGTGAGGCTGCGGGGAGCCCCTTAGGGTTTTTACTAAGAGCGACATGATCTGAGAGGGACCAATGGCTCACACTGGGGACAGGAATGGAAGCAGGAAGGCCAGCAAGGACGCTGTCACAGCACGGAGATGACAGTGGCTCGGACCAAGCAGGCAGTGGAGGAGGTAGGGAGCAGCAGACAGACCAACATCCAGAGAGAGAAGGACACAGCTGGCAAATGGAAACTAAAGGTGGGGGAAGGGAAGAGCAGTCAAAGACCCATAGCCCCCTCTCAGCCAGTGTCGGGTGTTGGACCCTACAGTGTGGGAGACCGCAGCACAGTGAGCTGTGGTGGGGGAAAGCCCCAGGACTCGGACGGCAGGTCTGTGGTGGGATCCAGGCCGGTGACCCTTGGAAGGCTGGATGTTGTTACTGGTCAGACCCTTGGGTAACATGAAAACATCAAACCTGCTCCCCCAGGGCTGGAAGCAGGGAGGGCCACTCTCGCCTCCAGACAGAGTGGGCCTCAAGTGCAGAACCCCTACTTGACCTTTCTGTGTCCCTGGCACAAAAGAGGGAGATGGGGAAAGCTTGCTGAGGAGCCCGAATCCCAGGTGAGTGTCAATGTTTGCTATATTCAGGGAGGAAAGACGCAGCCACATCAGACCCACAGGCCAGTGCCTGAGATCGGAGGAACTGGGCCCAGTCAGGCCAACAGCCAGGCCCTGAGTCCCAGGCCCTGCCTAGCACTTAACCACACTCACCCAGTATTTCCGGTCTGAGCTTTGTTTGGCAGGAAGTCTACCTGTCCCCCCAACAGGTCTGTGGCTGGACACAAGTGGCTAATGCTGTTGCCCTCTCAATCCCCTCTCTGCCATCCTTTCCCAAGGTCCCAAGCAGCGGGCAGGGGGCTGCTCAGACCCTCTCCGATCACTCACGCAACCAGCTCTCCCAGGTCTCTGCTTGGGGCTGGGCCCTAGGAGCCGGAGCTGGATCAGACCCCTCTGCATCCCAGAGGCCTCGGCAGGGGCACAGGCTGGGGTATAGGAAGTACTGCAGAGGGGGAGCCCAGAGGCGCAGCCCTACACCTGGCCTGGGGGTCAGAGGAGGCTTCACAAGGACATCATGTTTGATGTAAATCTTGAAGGATGAGTTTATAAAGGGAAAATGGGCTTTCCAGACGGAGGGGACAGCGCTTGCACAGGGCACGAGACAAGAAAGAAAACAGCAAGCACCCCTCAGGAACAAGGAACATAGCACGGCGCACTGCGTCAAGAGTCAGGCAGTTGCTGGGCTTCAAGTTCCCCCATGTATCAATGCAGATAATTACTGTTTCCAGTTGCACAGAGTTGTCAGATTTCACTAAGTATAGTCATGCACCACATTAATGACATTCCAGTCAACATCAAGCCGCATGTGTGGCAGTGGTCCCATAAGATTATAATGGAGCTGGAAAACTCCCATCACCTAGTGGCATCATGGTGCAATGCATTACAACTGTGTACAGTTGTAAACAGTACAGTGTAAAGACTACTGTATGCAGTACAACAGCAGGCTGCAGAGGCCTGCAGCCAAGCTGTGTACCAACTAGGTGTGTGTAAGTGCAGACTGTGATGGTTGCACAAGGATAAGATCACCTAATGACACATTGGCACTTGACTGTAACACCTGTCAAATGAATGGCACACGGAAAACCAGCTGTGGGTGTCTGTGTTGGCCAGGTGGGCTTCTGCTGGAGTGAGGGGCAGGGCAGAGGGGCCCGCTGGAGCTGCCTGTTCATGAAGGGAGTCCACGCCGGAATATGGAGTTTGTTTTGTATCCTGTGTCCCCAGAAGCTCGGGAAGGATTTCACATAGGGGCCTGCTCTGCTATGATATGCATTTTGGGGCCACCCCCAGGCAAAGAGCCCAGGCGTGGATCCAACCGAGGTGATGGGGAGATGGTTACACGGGCAGGGTTGCAGGGGGTGGGAGTGGGGTTCTGCTCACTCTCTAGCAGGTCCACCTCGAAGTCCTTGGTGGGCAGCCGCACAGAGTTGAAGCCCCAGGTGGGAACATGGCCTTCCAGCGGCGGCTTCCCAGATAGCACCCGCAAGAACGTACTCTTCCCAGAGCCATCCAGGCCCAGCACCAGCACCTCTCGCTGCTCCAACTCCTCCAGCACCGGCTCTTCGTCCTCCTCGTCCTCGGGCTGCAGGGCACAGGTCGGGCTGCTGTTTCACCCTCCTGCCTTGCTCTACCCGAGGGGAGACCGCAGGCACCAAAGCACCCATCCCCGCCCTCCACCTGTTCAGGGCAGACAGCACAGCCTGTTGCAATGGGACGATCGTGGCCTCTGAAGTCCTGAGTCCCCAACCTCATTCTGCATGTTCTCCCTGAGTGACCTCAGGCGAACTCCGTTTGCCACGTGCCAAGGCCGCTACGACTACGGAGTTGGGAGGGTGACACTGCGCAGCCACGAGCTCACGGAGGTACCATAGGACCTCTCGCGACATCCCGAGCCGCACACCGCGCGCACTGCGCAGGCGCTGGGCGGGCGCCGGCTGCACCTGGTGCTGCCCCGGCACAGCTCGCGAGGAAGCTAGCGTCCGGCGGCGGCAGTACCCCCAGCCCCCACCCCAAACCACCACCCGTTCCTCGGTTCCGGGGTTCACGACGGCCCGGCAGCCCGGCTGCCCACGCGGGGCCTGCGGGCAGCAGCTCCAAGCCCTGGAACCAGGCCCTTCCGTCACTCGCGGGGAGGCGCCGACCCCAGCCCGACACTCACGTCCCACTCGTCCCACTCGGGGAGGCGGGCGGGCTCCCCGCCCCACCAGCCTTCGCCGCGGTCCCAACGCCGTTCCTGTCCGCGGCCGAAGTAGGCCTTCCAGAGAATGAAGAGCACCGAGCCGAGCACGGCCGCGGCGCCGCCCAGCGCCAGTACCAAAGGGCTCAGCGGCCGCGGCGCCATCAGGCCGGGCGCGGGTGAACTGGCCGAACCAGCCCGCCGGCCGAAGATGGCCCCACTGCGACTGCTGCAGCCGCGCCCACCCACCCACCCACCCAGCCCAGCCCAGCCCAGCCCCGCACTACAAGCCCCACAATGCACCACCGCTGTCGCGACAGGCAGCCCGCGCCGGGTTAGCTGAATTTGGGGCGCGGGTCGGAGCACTGGGACCTCCGGACCTCCGGCCTCCTGTGCTAGGTGCGGAATGGAGCGAGAAGCTGTGCCTGAACAGAACCAGAGGCGGTGATATCGGCATCTACCAAGTTCTTGCTGTGTGCCAGGCAGTTAGCTCGCGAATGCTCTCGGTTACTTCTGAAAACAGTACCACGTGGGAGGAACACCGCCGTCCAGGTCGCACCGTAGTGCTTTGGCAGAGCTTGCGTTAAAACCCAAGCAACCTGTTTGCTGAGCATCCCTCAAGACCTGAAGGAGGAAACGGCTGCAGTAACTTGTCTAATTTGTGATTAAGGACTTTTTTAGGCGCCCTAAGGTGTTCACTAGGGATTTATTTCAAAGCGAGAAAATTAACTCCAAAATTGTTTTCAAACGCCACCTTTGTGAAAATTATATATTGTCATAAGCAAAGTTGACATCATAATCTGCAGACACTGAAACATAACTGCATTTGATAATGCAGGCTTTTAACAAAATTGGACCAATTATTTTACTTTAAGTATTCAGAGACTTTTGTGGGTCCCTGAAAAGACGGTAGACAGTAACATTCTGAGGTACTGGGGGCTGGGACTTCATATGAATTTTGGTAGCACCCAACTCAGCCCAACACAGCCAGAGTCTGTGATCCTGCGTGTTCAGAGCACCCAGCATAGTGCCTGACGAAAAGGAAGACGAACACGTTTTCTGTCTTACCAACTGCTCCACACTAGCTGTGTGACGTAGGCCTGGTTCTTTCTGCACCTTAGTTGCACTGTCTGTAATGTCAGTTTGGATAAACTGGTTTCTAAGGACAGTCTAACCGTTTACTCGGCCGCCCAGCATCCTTAATTTCTTCAATGAAATCAATCTTTCCCTCACCACTAGAGGGAGATGTTGCTTCCCATTAATGTGCTTTCAACCTATTGCCAAGGGGATGTA
Organism: Tonatia bakeri; assembly: GCA_004024845.1. Classification (NCBI taxonomy): domain Eukaryota; kingdom Metazoa; phylum Chordata; class Mammalia; order Chiroptera; family Phyllostomidae; genus Tonatia; species Tonatia bakeri. The sequence goes on from PVIA01002255.1 coordinate 168,369, forward strand.
AAAAGTGGAGGAGCTGAGGCCAAGGGCAGCCAATAACTAAATTATCCGGTAGATACTCAGTCCTGGGCTCTGTTACTTCCTGGCTGAGGTACCTTTGCCGAGGTCCCCTTGAGACTGTTAGTATCCTCTGCTGCCAATTGAGCAATGGAAATGGACATTTCTGAGTGCTGCTAGGTGGAAAGCCTCATCTGGGATAACCAAAAAGGGGGGAGGCTTCCAGCTAAAACTCCCAGCCTAGAGACCCCAGAAGTGCAAATGCCCCTCTTACTGCCTTCCCAGTGACCAAGCTCCTGTCTGCTGATGGGTCGTGCCAACACTGGCAGCTCTGTCTAGGGGATGGGCCTTTCCGAGGGCTTGGCCTGACCAGAGAGGGCAGACGTGGACAGGAGAGCAGGTGCCCCCTCCTCTGTGAAGTAGAATGCAAGATATGGGGCGTCCAGGATGGATGCAAGAGAGATCCTGGTCAATTCTAATTTCTGAGGCTCCAAGTTTATTAAAGCACAAAATGCCCAAGGAACTGCAAAAAGATAATTCAGGGGCAAGGGCATTTAGGAAATTAGTGTCCTGGTAAGTGTATGTTGTAAACCTACATTAAAAGGCAACCAGATCCTTTGATCGGCCACACACAGGGCCTCTTGGCTGGGGTCTGCCCCAGAAAAGAACCATACAGCCAGACCTCAAAGAAAAACTTCCCCAAGCTGCTGCTGCCCTTGGGGAAGTAAGGTAGCTGTGCAGAGAACTGGAAACCGGCTTGGCTAAGAACCAAAACCAGAGTCAGGAAAAGAGCACAGAAGAGGGGTGGAGTGGAACCTCTGTGGCCACAAGAGACCTGCCCCCTCCCAGGAGCTGAGAAAAAGCCTGAACTTAACAGCTCAGATGGTTCCCTTCTCGGACCTGTGGATCTGTCATGACTGAATCCTCCTTGTTCAACCAAACCGTCTGGAAAATGAGTTTACTTGCAAAAGGCTTTGAAAGCTTTGGATGAATAAGATCCCCAGTTAAAAACAAACAAACAAACAAACAAACCACAATACCCATTTAAAGAAGAAAACCCCATAAGATAGTGAAGTTTACAAATGTATGGTTAGGATGTTCCTTGTGGAAACAGTGGTTTTCTCATGTGGCTACTATCTGCGTCGGTCACACTGTGGCTTCAGACAGCAGCGCTGCAAAAGTCAGGGGTAAAGTCATTTTAGTCAGAAAGCTAGTAACTTCCAGGAAAGGCTTCAGTTTTTCCTCGGGATTGGGGGGTGGTGGTGGAAGCGGGGGCTAAGAACAAAACACGGTGATCCTGTCTTCTGGCTTATATAAAGATGCAAAGTGCAGTTTCCTCCCCTTCTGGCTGAGGTGTGGCCTGCACTTTGTCCTTTGGATGGAGGAAGGCGAGTGTCAGTTCTGCTTCCACAGAGGGCAGAAAATTGTGGCATATGGTATTTTAAAATTTCCAAATTAACAAACACTTTTGACACACACACACACACACACCCATCCCATTGCAATGCTATTCATAAGCTAGTTATAGAATTTAAAAGACTAATTCATGGCGAACTCAGGCATAGTGGCCTGGTAAAGGGACTCCTGGGGTAAGTCTCTACGTCCTGCCGGTAGTCCTGGCAAGTGTCAAATGCCCAAATCTAAACGTGAGATCCACTCCCCGGCACTCCAGCCCCAGCCCTCCTGAGATGAACCTGAGTGGCAAGCTTGGCACGTGGGGGTAGAAACGTGTTGCTTTACCATATTAGTAAACCCTGTGGGGGAAAAATTAATCTTCCTTCAGGTTGTGATATCTCAGCGGGCATCTCTTCAAGCTGTTGTTGGCGTTAAGGAAAAATGACATTCGGACCACCTCGTCCAGGGGAGGCAGATGAAGTTTGCTCCCTGTTCTGGTTCTGCTACTGGTGTGAACCCTGACTAACATAGCTCTTCCTGGAAGAGGGTCCCTACTCTGTTCTGTTCTTACTACAAATGCAGAAGAGGGCGTGGTGGGGGTCGCTTTCCGAGCGTCGACTACAACTCCCAGCATACCATGAGGGCCTTCCGGGCAAAGTCTCGCGTGACTTCAGGGGCTCCAGAGGCTTTATCACGGAGGCTGCGGGTCAGCCTGGCAACTTAGGCTCTGGGCCGTGCCGGAACCTCTTAGGGTAGTTGTTGACACAACGCTATTCACGCCATGACTTGGGTCCCCACTGCGACACAACCTCTAGAGAGACGTGGGTCCTCGGCGCCTCTTTAGTGCCGGGGCTCGGGCTGCAGGCAGTTCCGCGGCGGCGAAACCGGTAAGTAGACGGGCCGGGCGGGCCTGGCCCTCCCTGGGGCCACAGCCTCCGCTCCCACAGAGGGGCGCGCTCCCGGGCCTTCCACCTGGGCCCTGGCTGGAGTCCTCTCCCCATCCCGAGGCTCTGCGGTCCCCCAGTGGGCCTCGCCTCTGCTTCATCAGAGCCGCCTAGCCCTGGGATCCCACTTGTCGCCCAGCCCCCTCACCTCTTAAGCCTCTTACTTGCGCTGCCCTCGGGGAACCTTCGGCTAGTGCCAGGCCCCGACCCCCATCGCCCTAGTCTTTCCCTGCTCGCCGGGAGGGAGGGGGTGTTGAGTCAGAGCTGGCCCTTCTCATCCTGGTGGCACCGTCCGGCATCCCGTGTAGGAGAAGCGTGAACTCTGCGGGGGAGGGGACGGGGGCGGGAAGGGATGTGTCTGGGTGGGTAAGCTCCCCAGACCCGGGGCATGGCTGAACTTTGGTTTCTGCGATGCTCTTTAATGAAGAACTAGCTAGTTTGCCCTCTGAGCTCCATCAGAAGAGAGGGGTCAGGTAGCAAGTTGCAAGGCAAATAACAGCTTTCTCAGAGCTTTGCGTGAACTCCCCTGTAAAATGGGGATGAGACTACCTATCTCGTAGACCGGCCACTTATCTGTGACCCTGGACAAATCACTTATCTCCTGATCTTTAGTTTTCTTTTCAAATTGGGGATAAATAATGCCTGCTGTGCAGCGTTCCTGTGAGGCTTACAAAATAGGATAAGTGTTGTCTAAAACCCTTGTAATATAGTCAGTGTTGGCAATAATGCAGGAATTTAACCTCTAGCTACGTAGCCCTTTGCTGTGGTCCAGGTTATCTGGACCTTGAGCCTTAACTTACTGAAAACGTGAAAACACAAACACAAACTTCGAATCCCTCTCACAGGGCTAGGGAGCACGGGAATGGTTAGGAGGAGGGTGTTTGGCAGACTCTGACGGCTGGACCAACGCTGGTTGGTTGTTGTTCTCAGAGCCTCTGGAATGGATGGCCTTCTCCCAAGCAACTTAGCTAATTGGCAGCAGCTGAACAATGTTCCTCGTTAATACCTGCCTGTGAGCTTAATCATCACATCCCTTCTCTCCGGTAAGGTGACCTTTTCACCAGGTATAATGTCTTTGTCATATCACAGGTTTAAGATCAGCCACAGGTGTGGTGAGACCTTTGATATTATCCCATGTGTGTGTGCGCACGCGCCTTGGCATGTTTCTCACCCATTGGCTCTTTGTGTGTGTGTGTGTGTGTGTGTCTCCATGTTGTAAACAAGCCATCAAAGTCTGTGTGTCTGTTGGGAGAACAGCGTTGGTCCTCTCCTTTGGTGTTCACTGTAAGAAAATGCTCTCTGTTATTTTTATTAGGTGGCAGGGACTCAGCCCTGAAATCTATATAGAAAAAGCACCGGATCCCAGTCTTTCAATGGCTTCGAGACAATCAGAAGTGCCTGGTAAACTGAATTCTTTTTGGTAAAGCCCCATTTCTCCCTTAGCGCTGCTATCCAGAAACCACTTTTTCTGACCCATGTGTCAATGGTTAGGTTGGCATCATTTAAATATTATCTTTAACCACCCAGCTGGCGTAATGAACCCAGAATCTGACTGGAGAATAGTCATTTCACTCAAGGGTAGGACAAATTTGTCACTTTCCTACGGTATGAAATAAGAATTCCGAGTAAGTTGGGTAGTTCTCAAGGTATGCAGCAAAACTTTAAACTCACCCCCTTCGTGGGGGGTGGGGGGCCGGTGGAACAGTGGCCTGGGCAGAAGGGCCCCAGCCAGCTTTAAAGGCAGCAAATGGAACTTAGTCATGAAAATGCCCACAGCAGCGTGTAGTGAGTCCTGGGTCTCTGTAGGACAGTCACCTCTGGAGTCACGCAGTCATTGATCCTGCCTTGGACTCTTTCGGTGGGGAGGGCAGTGATTTTTTAAATCAAATCAGAATCACTTGATTTTAGATAATCAGTGAAGGTTAAATGACGGTGCTTATCTCTCAGGGCTGCTGTGAAGGTTAAATGTGAAATACGTGAAAATGTGAGTTCAAAGTTAGCGATGAACATGCATTCACTGCCCCCAAAATTTTGGGGTCTGTTTGTAGGACTATGTGGCTCAGTGTATATAAGCTGACTTTATTGTTATTTGTAGGAGGGCTTTTGGGATGGCTCATGGGAGGAGTCTTAAGAGGTCTTTGAAATCACTCCCAAATTAAGTGGAGTAACAGGAGTCTCCCCCCGTGTCTCCCAACACCAACCCCTCTCTAGTCTCCAACCTCATTAGCTTGCGTTTGGTCTGTCCTCCATTGCTGTTGTGCTGCCCGTGAGCTCCGCTGTGAGCGCCCCGGACCTCAGGGCTGCTGCGCTCACTGTGTCGAGGCTTTGCAGTGTGGGGAGTGGGGAGCATTGCATGCAGCATGAGCGCTGGCTGGGGCCTGTGTTCCAGCCCCGCCCACACTCACTAACTCGGAGTCGCCTAACATCTGTGCCTCAGTTTCCTGAGCCAGAACCTGGGACGAATGTTTGTCTAATGAGAGTTAGGTAAGATTCGGGATGTAAGAGCTTGGCAAGGAGGAGTACTTGGTGATTAGTGTTTTTCTTTTTCTTTTTGTAAAGATTTTATTTATTTATTTATTTTTTAAAGAGCAGGGAAGGGAGGGAGAAAGGGAGAGAAACATTGATGTGCAAGAGAAATATTAATTGGTCACCTTCTGCACGCCCCCAACCAGGGCCCTGGCCTGCAACCCAGGCATGAGCCCAGCCTGGGAATCAAACCAGTGAACTTTCAGTTTGTGGGACGATGCCCAACCCATTGGGCCACACCAGTCACGGCTATTATTTGCTTTTTTAATTGAGATAACTCACATACCATGAAAGTCACCCATTTAAAATGAATAACTTAGTGATTTTTAGTATTCACAAGGTTGTGCGACCATGACCACTGTCTAATTCCAGAACATCTCCATCACCCCCAAAGAAAACCTCATGTCCATTCGTAATCACTCTCCCTGTCCCCTACTGTTGCCCCCTGCCGCCCCCAAGGGCTTGGCCACCACTAACCCTCTTTATGTTTTTATGGGTTTGTTAGTGGTTATTATTCATGTTAGTAGTAAAAATAATGGTAGCTGCTTAGTCCCTTGCTGTTTAAATGAAGTATCTTTGCAGGTTTTGGACTTACTGCCACACAAGTTGATGTCTTGGGGGATGATTATATAATTTTAGCAACAGGAAAATGTCACACTGAAGGCAGGATCTGGCCATTAGTTCTGCTCTGAAGCAAACAAAATGAGCTTTGCTTCCTGGCCTGGCAGTGCTGAGAATGCCCTTGGAGCAAGGTACCCGTGTCATAGCGGGACGCGCTGCCAGGCGGTCCCGTGGGCGGTCTGGCAGGAGCAACTGGCAGTGCTGGAGGACAGTGGCCTTCAGCAGTGTCTGTGTGGTGGCTGGCGCTGCCGTTTAAACCATGCAGAGCATTTGGAACTGGTGGTGATGCTGGCAGCGGATTGTAAACGTTTCTGGTTTTCGTGTTCTGGTTTCCCTCGGTGAGGGAGGGGAGGCAGAGGGTCTGCAGTGGAGCCTCTGCTGGCTCAATGCGGAATGAACCTGGGCAAGGCCCTTGGCTTCCAGGCCCTAGTTTCCTCACCTGTAGAGTGGGGAGGAGACCGTCATACCCTCAGCCTTGCAGGAGTTGAGAGCCTTGGCGTTGCTGTGGGGCAGATTCTGTGGCATAAAGAACACAAGCTTTGAAGTCAGACAGGATTGGCTTTTGATTCCTTACTGCACTTTGATGTTGTGTGACCTTGCTCGGATAATTTAAATTGAACTTCCAGTTTTTCTAAACGGTACAAATGCACCGGAGCTGCTGAGTGGGTTAAGAGGAGAACCCCAGTGTCAGGCCCGGAGGCAGGGGTTAGCACCACAGATTCCCGTTCCTTGAGTGGACTGGCTGTTCCAGAACAAACTGTCCTTGCTGCGTCCCAGAGCGAGCGTTTCAGAGCTTCACTGTCCGCAGACCAGTTTGAAGCTACGAGCATGTTTGGTCGCTGCACCCTTCCTGACAGGTGTCTCTGTTCTTAGCCCTTGAGCCCAGCGGGCCTCTAGGCAAGATGTCCCTGCCCATCGGGATGCACCGCCGGGCATTCAGCTACGATGATGCCCTGGAGGACCCCACGCCCATGACTCCTCCCCCGTCGGACATGGGCAGCATACCCTGGAAGCCCGTGATTCCAGAGCGCAAGTATCAGCACCTCGCCAAGGTACCAGACCCCACTGGCCGCCCCTGGCGTGCCAAGCCTTCCGTTCCCCTTCCTCTGCACCAGGAGCCTTGGTGACGGCAGCGCCCAGAGTCTGGCTGTCGCTAATCCCTACGTGTGTCTTCTGTGTCTCAGCTGGAGTTGGTGGGCCTTCTGTCCTTTTTAATTCAAACTAGCGTGGACGTGCCTTCTCCTCCCTGAGATTCTTTCGTCCACCCCATCCCCGTGCCACTCGCTATAGCATTAATAATGCAAGCTCCTTAGTCTGGCTCTGCATGATTTTAGTGTGCTGCTGCCCCCAGTGATCTAACCATGCAAGTTACCTATGGTTTCTTGCAGTTAGTAGGGTGTTTGATGCTTTTAAGTCTTGCTTCAACTGCTCTGTTGCCTGGAATGTTCCCATCCCCATCCTCTTCTTCCACCACCTGCCTGAGCAGTGGTGTCCTTCAGGTCTCAGTGCAGACATCTCCACTGCAAGGATTTTCCTTCTGAGAAGACTTCCACTTCTCCTGGAGCCTGCCTCTGCACCACAGGCCCCTGTCCATGCCCTATGTTACTTTATCACCTCCCACTAGCTCGGGGGCAGGAGCCGCGGCCAGTTTTGTAGTCTACCTGTAGTATTAGGTAGAGGACTCGGCACAAAGCAGATTCCCAAACAAACCAAAAAAGGTTCATGGAGTGATTGGGGGGAAAATTGGCTGTTTCCCAAACACATGCTGTTCCTTTTTTCGTCACACCCTCCCATCTGGCACACATGCCTCTCCCGCTGGGAGAGCGGCCTTTGTCCTTAGTCCCTGACTCTCTCGGGCACACACTCTGAGTCCCACTGCACTAGCTCTCACGGCCTGTCCATGCACTGGGGCTCCGGGGTTCTCCCAGGCTCGCTGCAGCCGTGTCACTGAAGCCTGTGCTCTGGGCCTGTAGGGGCAGTGTCTGTGACTTCTGACTCTCGGTAGTGTTGCCTGAATACACTAGGCCTGCCAAGTTCAGACGAGGCCATTTAATCTGCCGCTGCAAGTGCACTGAACTTGGAGCTGCATGACAGATGAGGGCCCAACCTTGGAAGTACAACACAGTGAGCCATGGCTTTAACAGACCTGGGTATAAATCCCCTAATGGCCTGTGTATTAGCAATGACCTTGGGCACACAGCTTCATCCCTGAGCAACAGTGTCTCTACCTGAGACCCCTTGGCCATGGAGGTGCAGTACGGTTAAATCAAAGGGGGTTGGAACACGTGTCGGGTGTATGGCGGACGTTGTGACTCCTGCCCCCGGCCTAACCTGGACCCAGTGGAGCTGCCTTTGATTCTTCCGTTCTCATGGGCCTTCCCTACTCCCCTTCCCTCAAGCTGTCAGAACAGGGAGCTCCTTTCTGCAAAAGCATCCCCTCCAGCTCAGGGGGACATTTGTCCCCGTGTCCTTTACCTACCAATCCGATGCAGTCAGCTGGGAGAAGTAAATGTCTAGCATAAAGAGGACCGGCAGTGCCGGGAGGAAGGGGCCTGGCCGCCCGCCTGCAGTGCCAGAGCAGCGGACTCGGCCGGAGCAGCAGATGAGCAGGTGGCTGCTGGTGCTTCTGAGGGCGGCGCACCCTTTCATGTGTGAAGGCTGCTGCTTGCTTGCCGAGGCCAAGAATGGGCTTCGCCTCGCTGTTGCGCCTCAGCTGGAACAGCTGACAGTTGGGAACAACTGCTCTTGATGGAAAGCTCAGCGGGCCTCATTGCATGCATTCTTTCATTTGTCCTGACTGTCTCCCACCTTCCAAGTAAGGAAGCAGAGACACAAGCTTTGCTCCACTGAAGTCACAGCTGAGAAGTACAGCCCTGTTTTGTAACAAAGACCTGGCATATCAGTGTTCCCGCCCGCTCCTTGCTGCCGGTCTTCATTCATTCCTTTGGAGAAGCAGATGACAGAGAATAAAGCCGGTCCTCCCCTCCCTGCTAGTCCTGAGCATGGCGTAGGGGGTTTGAACGCCAGAGGGTGGCGAGCTCTCAGCTCTCAGGTTCAAGATGAGGAGCTACACAGAGTTGGTTTGTTCTAAAAGACCATTCCTTGAACCCTAGAGCCGTGGTCCTCATAGTGTAGTTTTGGGGACCAGCAGCACCAGCATCACTTTGGAATTTGTTAGAAAAATAACAAATTCTTGAGCCCCACCCCAGGCCTACTGAACTGGCCCTGCGGTGGGCCCAGCCACCCGTTCAGCAAGCCCTCTGGGGTGTCCAATGCCCGGCACGTCTGAGGTCTGCCGAGCACCTGCAGCGGTGAGCGGGGCCGGGCCGGCGTGGTGCCGGGTGTGGGCGGGTGCTCGGCAGGAGGCCTGGACCAGTTCAGTGGGTAGACGTGGCTGGGAATTAGGGGCCCTCAGCTTCACACTCCGGCTTTCCCACTTTCATAAATTCAGGCTATTTATGTGTCTTTATCTGTTGTCACTACGGATGATACACACCTAATCGTGTGGGGACGCCAAATCCCCTGCCTATAAAGGTGTCCTTATGTATCAGGTTCAAGGTGTTTCCGTAGCCTCCTCCCCAGAGGAGTGGGTTTAGGTGTGCGGCCCTCCTGCTGTGCTTACCTTACCTCTCTTGAACAGGTGGAGGAAGGAGAGGCCAGTGTCTCCTCCCCTGCCATGACCCTGTCATCGGCCATTGACAGTACGGACAAGGTCCCCGTGGTGAAGGCTAAAGCCACCCATGTCATCATGAACTCTTTGATCACAAGTAAGCGCTCTGCACCCTCCCGGCGGAGCAGGGTGGGAAGTGGGCATGGGGTCCTGCAGGCGCGCCAGCCTCTACCTGTGCCGCCCCTGCCTGTCAGGGGCTGGCTGGGCCACCAGTCACCAGTGGAGCCGCACAGATGAGAGGATTGGCCAGTCACGGGGCATCTCTGCTGACAGAGGTGCATTTCTGCTGGTCTGCTAATACGGCCCTACACGCCCACGCACATCTGTGTGGCCTGGGGCAGGTCACAGCTGCCGAGACTGTTTCCTCGTAGCGGAAATGGGGAGCCTGGCTGGCAGGTGGAGAGAGGGTGAGGTGTCCCGGTGCTCGGTGGCTGGGAGCTGCTGCTGGGGAAGGTGGCACTTGGGGGCGTCCGCCACCTGCCCTGTATTATTCTTCATCTTTTTATTTTTTTTAATTAAATGGCTCAGAGCTTTCCCCCTTCCTGGACGTTGTTGCCTGAAGCTTCTTTATGCTTTAGGATGTGTGATCTGTGGTCCGAATGAGACTGGAAACAGGAGAGCTTGCATTTTTTTGCACCCTTGGTTCTGCTGTGAACAGTTAGTTGTCAGACACATGGCTCAGCGTGCCAGCAGCAGCCCCTGCCGGCGACAGGGCCACAGAGTCCTTCTTGTTGGTGCAGCCTCCCAGTCGGACGTCCTTGTTCTCTGCTCTGGGGGAGGGTCAGCGTATCCGGCCCGTTCTGGAGAACTCACCTGAGGACTGTCCAAACCCTTCTCGGACTTGAGTTCACGGGTACACGCACCATGTGAATCAGCAACCACTGCCTGTCTCTTGTAAGCCTGAGAGTGCAAGAGAGAAGGCTCTTGTCCCTGTTCCTCCAGCACAAGACAGCTTCTTCACTGGAAACGCACTTCCCCCGCAGTCCAGAATGTTCTGACACCCAGAAGTTCTACTGTTGCTCAGATGCAGCTTGGCTTGTTCCCGCCCGCTGATGAACGCAGCTCTGCCCAGAGCAGCCGAGTCTTTCTTCCGGGCCTCTTTGGGCGTCACTGTAGTTTTATGTTTTTAAAAACAGCCGCATTTAAAATCCTGGTATTGGTGTGCTGTAATGCACTAGATTCCTTCCCGCCTTTTAAATTTTCAGGTAACTACCTGGTAACACAGGGAAATATCTTTATGCATTTTTTTTCTGTGCTTCTGTTTCTGGTAGAAATAAAATAGTTCCTTCAGTGGGGAATGACTGAGTCCTAAAGGACTTCAGGGGTCCAGAGTTTTAGTCCAGAGCTGCTGCGCTCCTGGACGTGGGGCTGTATTAGGCAGTGTGTGTACAGAGTGAGCAGAAATTCGGGTTGTGGATCATCCCACGGTGCAGCCGACTCGGCACTCATCGAACACGGAGCTGCTCACCTGCCTACTGGGCCGGCCCCGCCGAGAGGCACTCAGACACGCAGGAAACGCCGGCTGGGTGGGCTTGGCTGGTTCAAGGCCCGTTCTCTGGGGTTCAGCTCTGACCGGTCCCTTGGTGCCATCTGGCCGAAACATGGCCCGTTTCTCTTTGGTGAGGATCTCTGTGAGGGTTGTGAGTCCCTCTTGGGGAACCGTATCTGGAGAACGCCCGCCGTTTCTGAATGTCAATATCAGTGGGCTTCTCTCTGTTGCCTTTCTAAACACACAGAGAATGGCGAAGCCATGAGAGGGAGGGAGGGAGGGGAGGAGTTCCCTGGACGTCGTCTGGTCTGCGTCTCTGTGTGAGGGGAGGCTTCCCCGGGGCGCCATGCCAGGCTCCGGTCCCTGCCGCTCCGGGGAACCCCCCCTAAGGCTGCCGGCGTGGTCTCCTGCCCCGGGGAGAACAGCGGGCATCTGTGTCGTCCTCCCCGGTGTGTGCTGGGAGGGGGACGGGCATGACTGTCATCTCCTCTGTCCCCAGAGCAGACCCAGGAGAGCATTCAGCGTTTCGAGCAACAGGCAGGGCTGAGAGACGCTGGCTACACGCCCCACAAGGGCCTCACCGCCGAGGAGACCAAGTACCTGCGCGGGGCAGAAGCGCTCCACGTAAGCTCTTGGCTCAGGGACTCGGAGAGTGCGACGCCCTCATCGCTGGTAGCTGGACCTGTGGTTCAGGAGTTACCAGCTCAGCGAGGCAGGGGCTGCGGGGAGTGGTGGGAGCAGAGGGCGAGGCGTTAAGAACTGCGTGAGCCCCCTGTATCAGGGAGGTCCTGAGCTCTTTCCCCAGCAGGCTCTCCTCCCCGTCAGTCCAGGGCGGGCTTCTGGTCGGGAGGTGGAGGAGCCCAGCTGTCCGTGTGGTCTGTGTGAGCGCGAGGCCGGGTGGGCCCCGTGGTGCAGCAGGACGAGCTGCAGAACTGCACCAAGTGACAGGAAGCGTGGGCAGCCTCCACAGAGGCGACACTATCTGTAAAGGAAGGTCATGCTTGAGGTTTAATTTTTTTAAATTAAAAGCTAATGTAGAATTGGGATGTTTTTGCTCTTTTGTTTCTAAATTTGGAATGAATGAGACTCATTTTTGGTAAGGTTAATAATGCCCGAATAGTTGCATGAATGACGTCATTTCAAATGACTGTAGTCCAGCGCTGTGCGACTTCCGAGGCCCTTGCACTTGCTCCCTCTGTGTCACTCCTGGGAGGTGGGCACTGTGCTCCATGTTCTGTAAACGAAGGGGCTGAGGCCCAGGTCATGCATTTAACCAGTCACAGCACCTGGGCTCACATCTCCTGATGCCATAGTTCCTGTTGGCATTTTTCCCCATGTTCCAAAGTAGTCTGAGAACCCAGCTCGTGATGGGGCTCAAAGGAGGACTGTGAAACAGTGTGTGGAAGGAAGAACAGTGGGCTCTGGTGGCCTGCGGGGAGGGGGACATGACCTTGGGGACTGTGGCATTTCGTGATGAGCATCCCTGGGGATGTTCACCTGCTGAGAGTCAAAACCACTGCTGTGGGGGATCAGGGTCGGGCTGGTGGCCGGTTTAAGCTGTCAGGACAGACGCTTCCAGAGAGGGGCACTCTCGGCCTGTGACATGGACCTTCCCAGGATAGGTGTCGGTCAGAGTTCCGGGGACAGTTGACCCGGAGTGGTGCAGGATCGACGCTGGGCTGTCTCCTGCCCCTCAGCCACAGGAGCAGAACAGGAGCTGGCCAAAATGCCAGCTTATGCAGATTGACAAGGGGAGTGGTTGGAGTGTGGCTGGGCTCAGCATCGGCACACTGGGCACGGGGCATAGAGACGGCCAGGGAGCCTCGCTCTGGAGGAGCTGGCAAGTAGGCTGGGCCCACCCCTAGTAGACGCTCTTCTGTGTTCGAGGTGTGTTTATAACGTGGAGGGAACCCAGCGTGCTTGGATGTGGGAGGGAAAATGACAGAATGGGGCAGGCCTCACTGAGGAAGTGGGCAGCTGCAGAGGAGGGGTGTGCCCCCCCCCCCCAGAGTTGTGGCTTCAAGAGACAGTGGTGGGTTGTCCATGGCAAGAGAAGTGTTCAAGGCCATACTTAGAAGGCCCAGGAGGCTTGCAGCGTGAGTTCTGGCTCTTCTGCTTACTGGCTGGCAGAGGTGGGAACATTAAAAGGTCTAGTGCGGTATTTAGTACAGAAATGTTTAAGATGTGTTGTAGAATTAGTACATTTTTTAAACAGACGGAGTTCTGTTTAGTATGGCAAAATCAAAGGAATATGTATCTTTTGACTTGACTGTTCTATAATCCAAAATTATCCCACCTATTAATGTTTCCCCTTTGCCTGAAGTTGGTGTGGACCAGGTCGATTCTACCCTGACTTAGCTGAAATCTCTCCTCTTACCCATCTGAACAGAAACTGAAACTGCAGAGTGGAGAGGTACCGCGAGAAGAGAAGCCGGTCTCGGCCCAGTCCACCCCCAGCGGCACCCCCCACTCTTCCCCTAAGCAGAAGCCTAGGTGAGCCCTACCCACGACCCTCCCGAGAGCAGTGTGCTCGGGAAACTGGGGCGGAAGCCGGTGGTTCTGGAGCAAGAAGGGGGAGATGGCAGTTCCCAGGTATTGTGCGCAAGGCTATATAGGCTGTTTTATTCTTTCCCTGCCAGGGGCTGGTTCTCTTCCGGCTCTTCCACAGCCTTGCCTGGCCCGAATCTCAGCGCCATGGACTCTGGAGGCAGGGATAAAGACAGAACCTCGGCAGATAGGTGGAGCCTCTTTGGACCAAGACCCCTCCAGAAGCCTGATGCAGGTAAGGCAGCTTTCTCAGGAGAAGCCAGCACGGCAGGCGTGCTCCCCATGCGGACAGGGAGCTGTCCCTGACTCTGGGACCCTCTGCTCTGGTTCACTCCTGCAGCAGGTCTGGCCACCCAGCCCTACCGAGGAGCCCAGAAACCTTCCCCCATGGAGGTGATGCGCGCCCAGGCCGCCCGGATGGCCGAGGACCCAGCAGCCTGTAAGCCGCCCAAGATGGAGATCCCAGTGGTCGAAGGGAAGAAACAACCACCACGCACCCATAATCTCAAACCCCGGGACTTGAATGTGCTCACGCCCACCGGCTTCTAGAGCTTTCGCTTCCCGTGACTCCGGACAGAGGGCGTCTTGCACCCACTCCACCGTTACTCGGGCTCCGACATAGGAAGCGTTTGTCGTTTTCTTTTAAACCCCTTCAACTGAGGCTAGAACTAGAGACACAATTGGTTTTTGAGAAACATTAGCGTAAAGCCTGTCCTTGTGTGCAAAAAGCCACCGTGTTGCTTTAGTTTAAAGTTAGACTAGGTAATCTCAGCAGCGATGTGTGGGGCCTCACCACCTGTGTTGGTACTGTTTGGCCTGGACAAGGACCTGTCGCTTCCCAGGTATCTGGTGTTCGTGCTGCTCCTTCCCACAGGCAGCGTGTGCACCGAGGGGCCCTGGCGGAGAGGCGCTGCCCTCTGGACGGCTGGTGCTGGTGCCCCCGCCCTGTCCGCACAGGGACCCGCAGTCTGTCTGAGGTCTGGGCTTGGAGAAGAGCAGGCTTGGCAGGGACCCTCCTGCCTGGGGACGGCAGCCCTCGCACTCGGCCAGTTCCTGGTAGCAGGGCCTCCGGGGCAGTTGTGCTGGGCAGTGCTGCTCTTCCATGTCCTTTGTTGCACTTCATAGTGAGATCAAGTTCACTCCAATTTGGCAGAAGACTTTCTGTAAGGAGAAAATTCAGCCTCCTGTTTTGGTATAAATGGCTGTTAAGCTTTTTCAGAGGGAAGGTGGTGGCGACTATACATTGATTACAGCCTGGACACTGATGTGAATGAGTATCAGCAGTGCCTGCAATGGTTGCCAAGAGGTGGAAGGATGAAAAATTTTCTGTATGCAATCATTTCCCCGCAAGGAGCCCACACCTGTGCAAACACCGGGCTTCCCGAGGAAAGGAGCTGGGCGCAGGGGCGCCTGCACGTTTCTCCTTGCTGAGCACATGTTCGGTCGTTGTCCCGCGCACTTGGTCTCCAACCCCTGCTGCTCCTGCTTTGGAAGGAGCGGGTCTGTGTGGCCAGCTGCGCTGACCTTTCCAGAGAGAAGCCCTGGAGTCTCAAATGATGAGAACAATTAATTTATTTGTGTTCTGTTACACTCAGATCTCTTGTTTTGACAATAAAAATCTGTACTGCTTTCTCAAATGTGGATAACTGTTTCCTTTGTCCCGTTAGGAGTGCTTACTGCATTCTGCCTACTCAGTCATGGAACCTAAGCAGGAACTTGGTATTTGGAAAAACCATTGCCTTTTTATTGTATCCTTTAAACATTTTTGCAACACACTCATCCTCTTGTTTCTGACCTCCCATCTTCTACCTCATTACATGAGATCTTAATGGACTGGCCACAAAGTCAAATCTCTGTGCAGTATATTATTGATGGTTGTGTTTCATTAGGGAGAAACGGATACGTCTTTCTCTTTGAAACAGGTCGTCAGTACCTGGAGTAACGTAACATTGACATCTAGGGTTTGTTCAGAGGGTTTTTTTTCACATCTTGAATGGAAATGTTAAACATGTAAGTGCATATAGTATTTAGTATTACCTATTTCAAAAAGTATAGATAAATAATTTATCAAAAAATATATACACCTTATATATTTAAGCCATATTTGAGAATAGGCTAGGATTATCAAAAAGTATTTACTAAAGAGTTAGAAAGTTGTAACCTACAGATAAATAAGATGGGTTTGGTCCTCTAAGACTTAACTACTTGTCATACTTTCAGAGCTTCCAGTAGTCAGGGAGAGAGTTCAGGAGGTATTCTCGGAGCTCAGCGTGTAGCAGGACCTCAGGGGGTGCTCCAGCGCTCAGGGGAGGGCTCTGCGTCGGGGTTCAAGTCTGCGGCATAGAAGAGCAGGAGCTTCAACAAGTGCACTTTGTCTTGGAGCTGGGGGACCAGCGGCTCCCCCAGCATCTGGACCAGGCGGCTGCGGAAGGCTTCGATCTGCTTCTCCACATCTACCACTGTGATGTCGTCGCACTGCTGGGGCTTGGGCTTAACCCTTTTGATTATTAAGTCCTTTCGATCGATTACTGAACTCCGTAGATGCTCTGCAAGAGGTAAAAAGCCCATTGAACTGAACTGCTTTTTATTCATTACAATTTAAGACAGTGAAGCCCGGCTCTGCTAGGCAGGGCTGGGCGCAGACTTGCTAACTCAGTGCCGGGGTACGAGCCAGAGGCCAAGTAGGAACCTGCGGGGACTCTGTTTCTGAGAGGTCCATTGTTCTCTCTGGTCCCCAGGTTTCTCATATTAAAGAAACTTGTGTTCCATTTGAATTTTTCCCTTTGTTGGATTAAACAATGAAGTTATGTTTAAAATTAACCACTTGAAAAATACGTGAATTTTGAATTATCTTTAGGGAGGTTTTTCCCTAAGCATGAGAGAATTGCAAAGAAATATGGAACTTAGTTTACTGTGATATTGGGTTACTGTAGTTACTCTATTTAAGTGAGACCGTTTTGTACAAACTGTAGGACAGACCAAATGAGTGACTGACTATATTTGTGTTCAGAAGTGGGGTTTAGGGGATGGCTTCTCTGAGCCAGAGACGGTGAGTTCAACAGACACCCCAGCATCCCTGTCTCCATGGGGCTGCTCTGCTCTCTGTGGAAGTATTTGTAAAAGATGAGGTCTCAAGATATACTTCTCCCCAAGGTCAAGGGTCTATACAAAAGTAACTTAACTGTATAGGAAATACAATGTATAGGAAGTTTAGGAAAGTGGGACTGGAAATTCCTTAGAATCTCACTTTCTGATCTTGCCCAGTGATCTCACAGAAAAGTAATTCCTTCCAGACTTTGGCAACAGACCTAAGTGTGAGTCCTGGCTCTGCATTTACTTTCCTTTAAGCCTCTGTTTTCCCAAGGTCAGTGACTTTCATGAGGTCATTGGATGATATAAGCCAGGGTTTGTGGATTTACTTGCCTGCCTTCTTCTGTCCTCCCCACCCTTGTCCCTTCTTCCTTCACCCCTGGAGCTGACAACTCCGGCTGACCTCCAAACACCCTCAACAGCGTTCTCCCTCAGCGCTGACTAAGGAGCTCGCACAGTGAAATGCCACCGGCAAGGATGCTGACCCTTTTGGGGTCCCATGCAGCTGTGTTCTTTGTAGGACACTATTTCAAACGACTGTTTCCAATTTTTTTTTTCTCCTTGACTGTTGGTCTCCAAAGAAGCTGGAAAAGATGTTGAGGGTAAAATAACATTGGAACACAGCCCAACAGTAGGGGTGGGCAAAAGTAGGTTTACAATTGTGTGTACAGGAGTTTATTATTGTACTACTACTCATCAATTACTGTATTATTGGTGTTATAGCTATAAACCTGCTGTTGCCCACCACTGTAGACTGGTCTGAGGCCTTCCTTTCCCTTATTTGAAACAAGAATATTCTGTAATAAAACCAGGTTCCATGTCCACATTAAGTCACTATTGCCCATGACTCAGGTGTATTAACTGGGAAGCAAAACAAATGGACCAGAAGTGTTAAAGGTGAAGTTTAAGTAAAAACCAGCTGCTTGAATATTAAACTTCTGGCTAGATCTTTAAAAGAAATAATTACATAAGCTCAGCGAGGCTAAGCACACACGGAATTTGCCTCTGGGGCTTTGTTCTGAAGGACGGGCACTGTTCTTTGTGGGTGCTAAAAATGCCCAAACGACCGCATGTGGTGGTCCCCACGGTGCTCTCCGCTAAGTTCAGTCACAAGGATTTCAAACAGAGAAGACCCTTGCAGCCGATGCCTGTCGAGGCGAACAGGCAGCCTGAGCTCTGCTTGCTTCTCACGCTGCCCGCAGCCGCTGGGGCAGGTTGACGTGCCCAGCCCCACTCTGCGGAAGGGAGGGACTGAGGTCTGGGGACATGGCTGGCCGCCCAGTGCAGAGTAAGTGCTGGGGCTGGACTTCGACTCTGATCTTGTCTTAAACTCAGTGCCTTTTTAAAAAATACCTCCATAGCAGCTTCATCAGGTCCAGGCCCGAGGGTATCGTCACTGAGCTAAAATCAACCTCAACAGGACCACGGCAGCTAAACTTTGTATGCACTCTTTTTCTGCTTCCAGCGGGAGAGGCAGTGACACTTCAGTGTGGATTTCCTAAGATCAAGGGTGTTTAGTTTTGTAAGCCAAAATAATGATCAAAAATAGGAAATTGAATATTAATGCAATTCTATTATCTATTTAAGTTTTACCAATTGTCGCAATAATGTCCTTTCTAGCTTCTTTTTTCCTGGTTCAGGGTCCTGTCTGGGACCAGGTTTTGTGTTTAGTGTCTAGGCTTCAGCCCCTTTCTGAAATGGAGCAGTCTCTGGCACCTTTGAAGAGTACAGGCCACTCATTCTGTAAAAGGTTACTCAGAATGGGTTTGTCTGATCTTCCTTGTGATTCAGTTTAGGTCATGGATTTTTGGCAAGAATACTGCATAAGTGCTGAGGTGTCGTCAGGACATCACAGCCAAGAGGATTGCCTGTTTCCTTCTAAAGTTACTGCCTTTCCTCTTCATAATGAATAATTATTTTGGTTTTCCCAAGGACCTCATTAGTCCTTGGCTAACCAACCATTCTCATTGGAGGCAGCGATTGCACCACTCTCCTTGCCGGTATTGGCCTCCTGAGCAGTAGTTGCTCGGCTCCTCTGCATCCTGGTGACCACTGGCTCTCCGGGGATCCGAGCAGGGCCACTCTGACAGACTGTAGGGTGTCTTCTGTTTTCTGCGAGGGGCACACCTGTACCTTGTTGCCGATTTGCTCTGTACTGGTGGGCGTTATGACGTCCGTAGTCAGGGAGCGATCGGCCCAGCGTTGCAGTGGTGGGTGGGGTGAGATAGTCGTCGGGTCATGGCTGAGCACCCCCCAGGTTATGACGACCCTTGTTCCTCCTAACACCCGTGAGGTCCAACGTATTACACTTTGTAATGAAACAGGTGAATTCTTCTGTTTCATAGCAGTGATTCTAGTGGCGTCACTCCTTGTTTCTTACAGCCAAGGAACAGTGCTCACTGATTAGAACCCCTAGGTAACTTGAATTCACAATAACGTCCCCGGGAGACTTGCACACCACCCCGCTTGTGAACAGATGCTCCTTACCTCTTAGAACGTGCTGGTAGCTGGATAACAGAAACTGCAGGTGCTCGACGAGCTCGTCCCACGTCTGCCACTGGGTTTTGTCCGACTGAGGAGACAGTGGGAGCGCTCGCTGACAAATGCCTTCCTCGGTTAGATTTCCAAGTCACCCCGTGATGCCGAAGGGCTGGGGGCAGGGGTCCAGGGCCCGAGCTGGAGCAGGGAGGTGGGTACCTGGCACTTGAGCAGCGACGTGGAGTTGTTCAGGAAGTAGAGGGCCTGGGCCAGGGACAGGGGCAGGCGGGTGGGCGTCTTGCAGCTGTGCAGGAAGATGATCTCCAGCACCTTGCAGCGCAGGAGGTGGCTCTCCATGGTGGTGAAGAACATCTCTCTGTGGGGGAGGGGGAGGGGGAGAGGGAGCCAGCCGTCATGGCTCCTGTTTCCAGGAACACGTGCATTCCACAGTTCTCCCTCAGCGCTCTAACGCTGGCCCTAGAACAGGCGGCCGAGGGGCCCGTGGACCGGGCAGACACGGATTCGGTCATGAACTAACTGCTGTTGCAGGAGCAGCAGGTCTGTGATGCTTGAAAAAGACCAGCTTAGGACACGCGAAAAAGAACTACTTCGGACCATGCCTAAGAGATTTAATACTAAGAGTGAATGTTTCTGAATGCTCACAGTGTGCTAGAAACTGGCGCAGCAAAGAATGTTAAGATAAGGGATCTTTTAGTATAATTTGGATGGTTGCCAATTTGCCCCTTCTGAGAGAGTTTTAAAGTAGGGCCAGGTTTTATTTAAATTACTTTTGCCTATGTTAAGTCTAGATTTGTTTATAGTTTATAGTTTATAGTTAAGTCTAGATTTGTTTATAGTTAATGCATTCCTTAGATTTCTCATCTCTTACCGGAACCCGGGCTTAAGTGAGTGAAGGGACCCGCATGAGACACTCCTGGAAAAGGGGAGGCCAAGCGTGGAGCCCGTGCACCCGCCTTCTTCCCGGCCGCTCCGACGCCTGCCTGCTTCGAACAGTGGGCTCAGGGGTGAAGAAGTCCCGGGCTTACACTTGGGTTCTGAATCCCTCTGACTGGCTGTGTAACCCTAGGCTAATTATTTCACCACTTTTAGTATTTTTCTCATTTGTTAGTTTCATGAAAATATGAGCAAATGTGACAATGACTGGTGCACTGTAGGGACCCAAGGAATGTTTGCCTTAATCTTAGCGGGGTGTTTTAATTAAATCTTTGTGATGGTAATATCTGGTATGAAGCTCTACTAAGAGAGGAGCCAGAGCTGTAGAGGAATACTCTCGGCTGCCAGCTGCGAGCGCAGGGGTTGGCTGGGGGTGAGAGGCAGGCGGGGGTGGAGGGACACACTTTCCCCCGGGCCGCCACTGTACAATGGCCCTCTCATAGTCTCTTCCTGCACCAGCACCTGTTCGTGAATTCACATTCACTCCAGTTTGGTTTTCTTCCTCTGGATTCTAAAGTTACTGGTTCAAAGGGGGAAGGAATCGTTCAAGCCAAGACTCTAATTCTTGATCCCTTCCTAATGGAATGCTTCATTAATTCATGCTTAGAGAAACCGAATTCCTTATTCTTACTGTCTGGGCTCACTCCACAGGTCCAGCCCTATTCGTTCTTGGGTCATCTGTGATACTGGACATGCCTGTTCTGTTCACCCCTCAAGCCTTCGGTGAACTCTGATGCCAGGCTCTACGGCTGAGGGTCGGGGAAGAAGGTTGCGCTTCACAGGTGAACCGTGAAGGGTGGGTAAGGTGGTTTGCCCAATGGGCAAAGTGGGAGAATTTAACCTCCATTTCAAGGTATCTCACCTCCCCCACAATTGTGCCTTAGTTGCAAATAACAACAATTTATTGAGAACTTTTTTCTTTCACAGGTTATATAGACAGGAAGTATCCTTTCACCTCTTTCCCACCCCACCCCACCCCCCAATTTACTGTTTGGAATTTTCTTTAAAAATTATGTTCCCAGCATAGAACAGAAAAACAGAACTAGAACTCGCCTCTGACTCCTCTCTGGAATGTCCAGCACAAACCCGAACATCATCTCGGCGATTTTGTTGGAGCTGCAGGTGGGGGTCCTGTCCACCTCCACGGCTATGGACAGCATGCGCTGCAGCTGGCACACAACCCTGCATCCGGGGCAGAGCACAGGTGAGCGGGGGTCTGCAAGGGCCGCCCTGCTGGCTGGGGGGAGGGCCCTGCCCGTGTTCCAAAGGGCACGGTGGGTGAGGGAGAGCCACGTAGGCCATCATCAGCATGCGTTTAGTTAGCAGTTTCCCATACCTGAGTCCCTTCTGCCAGATCATACTATCTGAACCTCTCAGAACCTGGGGCTGAGCTGCAAAAGCAAGCTGCTTTTAAATTCTAAGACAGAAACATACAGTCTTAAGGATCTAGAATACTTTGAAGATCATCTGACCTATAACTTTTTGATTGTCCAGATGAAGAAACGGGTCCAGAATGACTAACATGGATCTGAATCCCTTTGATACGGGGGAAAATACAGGAATGGCCAAAGTAGGTTTACAGTTACGAAGCACAGAGTTTACTCTCGTATTATTATTTATTGTATTGTGTCTTTCTCCATACGAACAACTGCAAACCGACCTTTGCCCACTCCTGTAGATACTTACCATGCGGTTTTCTCCTGTCACTGGTTCCTGGTTTACACTAATCTTACTAAGTTCAGCCTCAGACCTTCACCGGGTGGAACGGGACCATCTCTCCCCTGAGCCCTCTCCAGGCTGATGCGGCAGAGGAACCTGAGCAGCCCTCTGAAAGGTGAGCCTGCCCAAGTTACACCTTTCTAACGGGCATTATTACTGTGATGGAAACTGCTGGCTGGACCAGGGGCTTGGGCCTCAGGTTTTGGGTCTGCAGGGACAAGCTGTTTCACTGTTGACAGACTGCTAATACGGCCTGTTTCGGGACGTCGTGAGTGCACTGGGCGGTGCCCGGCAGGCCAGCACTCACTGATGGAAAAGTAGTGCCCGTGTTGTTGTTAAGACCATGATACACTGACTTTTTATTTCTACTGATGTTTACTTACAATAAATTTATTGTTATTATTATTTATATGAGATTAGCTCCCATTGAAGGAACTGTGTCTGCCTTTGTCTTGGATCTGTACCCTGGGGTCCAGGGATAACCCTACCTTAGGGCCTCCCCCAGTCTGCCCAGGTACATGCTTCAGTGACCCAAAGCACGCTCCCTTTGCATGCAAGACTGTCTCCTGAATTAGTGAGAAACCACAGGCCTGTACAGAAACCAGCTCGGTGCGACTCGACTGCAGTGCAGCTTTGGGAACTGAGGCATAAATGCTGGGTTCGAAGTGTTTAGTGTGACTGGTCTTTAACAGCTGACACGGGAGAGTGGGTGATTCGGGTAAGGGCAGCTCAGCCCCTAAAATCTTCGCATCTCTTAAAAAATGCCAAGACCACTCTCAACCCCATTAAAAAACCCTGCCAGGAATCTTTCCGTGCTGCCCGAGGTAATGGGACTGGCCTGCTCTGAGCCACTGCTATTCTGACCTGGTGGAGGCAGCAGGTTGAATGGCCAGACCCCTCCCAGCACCAGCTGGAGAGACGCAGGTCCTCGAGGACCAGGGTCCGGAGGACCACCCACTACCCAGCCCCACTGCTGTCAGTGGAAGCTGGAGGATGGGAAGCTGTAACTGCGCTGTCTCTTGGTGTCTGGGAAAGGGAAGGCAGCATCCTCTTTTTTCGTTTTACTTCAGCTAATACATCTGTGTTCACTCAGTGGAGTCCTATCCACCTGGGGGAAGCATCTGTGGCTGTTCTACCTTTGGAGTTAGAAATGGGTCTTCAGTCAAACTAGAGTCTCCAGTGAGACTCCTCTGCTACGAGGAATTGCTCTCACGGGGTGGGGCTGTTTCTACAACCGGCAGCCCCAGGAAAGACAGCTTCCGCCCTTACACCTGCGTGGTGTTCTTCGTCAGGGTAGGCTGGGGCGAGGGGTGGCTGCTGCTGGCCTTCGGGGCCCCTGCTCCCGCGGAGGTGTGACTCCCAGGCAGGGGCGGAGCTAACCCGCCTTCCGTCACTGCTCGGAACAGCCACTTGATCACGTCCCTGCAGGGGAAAAGATGACAAGTTCAGACTTTGTCCTACTGTGTGGTGCTCAGAACTGCAGCCTTGGCCTGGGCCTCTAGACCCGGAGGCCTCCCCAGTGGCCAGAGGGCCCACAGGCTGCTCCCACTGTGTGAACAAGCCTGCTGGAAGCCACACATTCAACTGCTGTGGGGCTATGACAGTGGCCAAAACACGGACACTTTCTCTGCGTTGTCATCAGCGAGAGGTGCCTCCAGGATCGAAGAGCACTCTCTGTGGCCCCTGGCCAGGTGGGAAGCTGGACTGAATGGCCACAGAGAAGTCCTTGCTGGCTTTACTCGTTAGGTGTCATCTGTTAACGCTAATAACCCCGGTTTACAGTGCACGCAGGAGGTCCCAGTTTACGCAGGGAGAGGGCTCTGAAAGTCCGCAAGGCAAAAACATCTCACGCAGTCGAAATTACTTCTGACCATCACTTAGGGAGCCTGGGTAAAAATGGTGGATTGCAAACACACATCTAATTTTGTTCCTTCCTAAAATCCCACTAATAAATGCTACAGCAGATTTTTAAAAATCTGCGAGGAAGGGGAGGAAAAGAGAGGAGATGACAGTCATGAAGTTTGGGGAACTGGAAGGAAAGTGAAGGATATTCGCAAAAGAGAGTATTACGTAGTAGTGAAAATGGGTGAGCTGCAGTGATAGGAAACAATACGAACAAACCTTAGCACTTTGTAATACTAAGTGAAAAATAAAAGACTGTTTCTTAGACTACATACGGCATGAAACCCTTGTTATAGCTAAAAGGAACTGGAATAAAGATAAATACTTTCTAGGGACATGTGCAGATGCAGTAAGAGCGCACACAAAGAGAAGGGAATGATGAACACTGGGGATGCTGACTACTTTGGGTGCAGGAGCAGGAGGAGGTGAGGGGAGACAGACGAGTTATTCGATTAGGTAATCGTCTAGGTCCCAGCCTTGGGTCTGGGGGGTGGTTGAGAGATACTGATTTCAAAATCAAAAGTAACCAATTAACTAACTAACTAAGGAAGTGAGTCATATTGTAAGGATAATGTTTAATCTAAACGGCAAAGGGATACATTTTAACTGACTTAGCAGAACTGACAAAGCTGAATTCTGAGCCAGCAGTAGCTAAGAAAAACCCTATTTAATATTACTTACATAAGAACTAAAAAAAAAAGTTTTTCAATGAGCTCTGCAAATGGTAGTACAAGGTTTCTCCAAAATGAGGGTGCAAGGGGCAAACCGATGGCTTGTAAGATGTTTAAGAAACTTACGGACCCCAGGTCTTCTTGCCCAACCCCGAAGACTACAGGCTGCCTCTGCGGAGAGGAAAGACAGGGCCTCGGGGCTAGGGGACCAGGCCCCACAGGGAGGCAGAGGTGCTGAAGTGAACACGGGGCAGGACGTGAGCACACGCGTGCTGAGGGCGGGGACCCTTGCCGTCTTCCAGCGCCCTCCAACCCCTTGGCGCCCCAGTCTCTACACTTCACCCAGGAGACTGGAAGTCTTCCCCGGAAAACCCATCCCGGCCAAGAGGAAGGACCTAAAGGCACTGGACAAGGTACTAAGAGACACGCAGCCAGTTCTGCCTGCAGGAAAGTTCAGAAATGACAAGTCCTCCCAGTTCTTGGAGCTTCCGCCAGCCTCTGAGTCTGTCATGCTTCAACATGGACAGACTGCCAGGGTTTACCAGACATCTGCGGAAACATTCTAACACGAGAGAGAAAGACCAAAACGGCCAAACCCCCCTCCGAAAGAAAAGCAGCTTAGAAAAAGAGACATCACGCAGGGAATAAACAAAAACAACAGCTGTCGTTAACGTCATCAGAGGTATGTGCAGTCAGGAGTCCCTGAAAGAAGAAGACCACAGAACGTTATTTACTAACTTTGAAAGGGGACATTTAGCGAAGTAAGTAAAAGAGCTCTTGGAAATGGAGAACATGATAGCGGAAATGAACATTCTGTTTTCCAGGAACGAAGGCCGTGTTTGCAGACTCCTGTGGCTCACACAGAGCTGCAGACGGCACACCGAGCACAGAGAAGGTCTGATACCCCTCCAGAGAGAAACATCAGGGCACATACAAAGAGTCAGTAGTCAAAGTAGCTTGTGAATTCACAGAGATTCTGGAAGCTAGAAGACAGCGGAAGATCTCCAACGTTCTGTGGAAGTTTTTTCTAACCTAGATGCCTACACTCAGGTATCAGTCAATGTGGGATGACAAAGGTAATTTCAGATACAGAAGATCTCAAAAATTGTACTGCCCGCATACCTTTCTAAGAACCCACTGCTGGGGACTGATCCATCAGGACAAGGCAGTGAACCAAGAAAGAGAAGACGAAGGACGGATCCGCAAACGAGGCCCAACGCTGGGAACTGGTGGAGGGGATTCTCGAGTTTACAGCCGGGGGTGGCAGCGAGAGCGACCCCTGCAGGCTGGAGGGGGAAGGGCTGCACCACGGGTGCTGGAGGAGACAAAGCTGGCAAGACCGCAGAGCGCAAGTCAGGCTGAGGGGAGGCTCCGAGCGAACCGGAGAGGACTTGACATGGACGTCCCACACGCTCGAAGAGTGAGAGGAAGCGAAAAGTAAGGCAATTATCAGCTCTAAGGAGAACACACAGGTAGGAGTGAGAGGAGAAGTTATCATAGTTCAGTACTTGGCTCAACTCGGACTAGCAGACGTGGTCATGGCAACAGAAATGCCGAACACTGACCAGCACGAAACGGGGACGCAACTCCATGGACGGGGACCCAGGTGTGGGAGGGAGGGGGTGGGGCGCAAGAAGGGTAGGGAGCAACTCCTCATCTTCACGTGGGAAGTTGGTGGATAAGAGCCAGTAAGGAATAGTCGAGAATCAGCAGCACGAACAGGTTACGCAGCCACACAGAGGAAAATAGCCAAAGAAGCACTTAAATCAGGAGTGTCAGACTCATCTCACAGGGGGCCACGTCAGCCTCATGGTTGCCTTCTGAGGGCCGAATGTAATGTCAGCTCCGTAACAGTTAAGGAGTACTTACATTTACACAGTCCTAAAATTATTTCGGTCCCTTGAAGGCAGCTGTGAGGCTGATGTAGCCCCGGTGGAAATGAGTTTGACGCCCCTGACTTAAATGAAACAGTTGAAAGTACTCAGCCCTGTGGGACAGGGAAATGCAAGTGAGGGACCTGGGACCAGTATATCTCCCAAACCTCGTAGAGCTACTTTATCCTTTGTAGGAACAGTTGGAAAGAAAAGAAAAGCCCTTACAAAGGGCGGGTGTGGAGACTGACCTGCTGTCTCTCTGGTTGAAACCTCGTCTGTGAAGAATGACTGGTACACAGTAAGTGGCACACAGGTTTCTGACACACGCGTGTGTGCATCCATGTGACCATGGCCTCTATCCCATGCCCCTCTCTTACTCGGGTTAAAGACAGTGGGTTTCTGCATCCAGAAGACAGGGTTTTTGTCCCCACAAAGCACTGATGAAGGAGGACCTGGCTTGCCCTTCAAGGCCACAAATGCCTATTTTTGCACCCCAGCATCACACTCTGTAAAGCAAGAGGCTCCCCCAGGAGAGGTGGAAATGAATGTGACTGAGGACATCGGCCTGTGGAGGGTCTGCCCCCACTGCCCACTCAGTCCAGTGCCTGTACTCACACGGCAGGACGGTCAGCCGAGTGCCTCTCATTCCAACGGTCACTTTTCAGTTTAACACCCACCCACGCTACCCTGTGCTCTTCGAAGATTCCCTAACTTTCTGCTCCAGACTGCCGGACATGAGTTCTGGTTTCTACTAGATCTTGTGAGGTCTGGACACGTGAAATACACGTGAAATAGAGCACAGCGGGTCCGACGGCCTGGAGAGTGCACGTGCGCTCTGGTGCCCAGTGTGCGCTTGGCACAGAGAGAGGGTTTCTGGTCTCCAGTGTTGGCAGCCGCCCCGTCCCACCGTCTGGCTCCTAGACTGTCTCATCCATCTCAGGCTCTCTGGCTCCTCCACGCCCCGCCACGCCCCGCCATGTACCCCAGGGCGCGGGCAGCGGTACCTGACGTTGTGGGGCTGCCTGTCGCAGGACAGCACCGTGTTGGCGATGGACTGCTGCAGGTGCTGCCGCTGCTTCCTCAGGGTCTGCTGGAAGTCGTCCTCCAGCGTCTGCACCACATAGCGCAGGAAAAGGACTCGCCCCGGCAGGCTCTGTCCCTGTGGGAGGAAAAAGGAGAGGCGCTTCCTCAGTCTCCCCGAGGACAGTGAGTGCCAGGCTCTCAAACACCGAGTACAAAGGAAGGCCACGTGTCGGCAAGTGTCTGCACCTGAAAGGGAGGGCGGGCAGCCCTGGTTGTCAGAGGGCCTTCGGCACCTACAGCCCGGGGCGCAGGCGTGCCGACTTTCCAGTTCTAAGGGACAACTGTCGGAAATCAGTCTCGCTCCCTTACTAAATTTATAAGCCTCAGAACAAACCGTAAACTGTGGCTATCGGAAGAGAGAGGCAGGAACTAGCTCCAAAGTGACTCTGCTGAGCTGCTCCATCCAACAACCAAATCGTCAGCTTCCAGTGAGTGAGTCTGAGTGGGGGGTCTGTTTCGGGGGAAACGATCCTGACACAGCCCAGCTGAGCCGGGTGGAGTGCATGGGCTTTGGTGGCACCCAGCCCCGGTTCATGGATTTTCGTTTGAAGCCTCTTATTTAACTTACGCTTTTTCGGAGTCTGTGTCCCTGTGGCTTATGTGGTGAGAATTCCAACCACAGCCAGTGCAAGTCTCTGTCACTCGACAGGCGGGCATGCACAGTTTGGTAGTTCCCCTTTACCGGGGGGCAAGTGCTGGGGCCAGGGCCCGGGAGCTCAGGCTCTAGAACCCGAGAGTGAGGGGTGCCAGGCAACAAGCCATTTCTTGTGGGCAACACCAGCGGGTAGGCATCTTTTCCAGAAACATAAGCTCTCGAAGCAGGGTATGGTTTGGTCAGCAGGAAGAAGAAGGCCCATTCCAAGCATCTGCCATTTCTTTCTTTTTTTGGAGGAGGTTAGGATGGGATACGTTTGTCTTTTAAGTGGTCTCTAATCTCTATCGACATAAATGATTTTTCAGAACTCCTGTACTTGTGCTAGATTTGAGAAGAAAGAAGCCTCCCGGTGACGCCAGTCCACACAAGCACGTCTCCTCCAGCCCGAGAGGGGGTAACTCCTTACCTTTTTCTTCTGCAGGTTACCCTAAGCATCTCTAAGATATGTGCTCTTATCACTAGTTTTCTTTTTTTAACACGATTTTATTTATTTATATTTTAGAGGGGAAGAGAGGGAGAGAAACAGTTGCCACTGGTATGTACCCCAACAGGGGGACCAAACCCGTAACCCAGGCACGAGCCCTGACCAGGAATCGAAACCGAGACCTTTTGGTTTGCAGAACAGTGCCCGAGTCACGCTGGTCAGGGCAGGGACAGCACCTGGTACTCCTAGGCGGTCTCCCATCCAAGGACTAACCAGGCCCAACCCTGCTTAGCTTCCAAGATCAGACGAGATCAGGTGTGTTCAGGGTGGTGTGACTGCAGACTCTTACTGCTATTTCTCGATTTATGAACTGTAGACATTACCTATTGTTTCTGCTATGCCAGATAAGGATCTGACTCATTCTGCCACTTCCCACTTCTCTTCCTAAAATAACTAACTCAATTTACACTCCAGCACCTACAGGTAACATCTTCTGTCTTCCCCTGTGGTGAGGTAAGGATGCTGTGACAGCCCTACTATTCTCAAACACACCGTCTCTTTTTATCTCCCAAACTTTATTTTCTATACTTTCCTACTTCCCATAGTTAACTAATAAAATCATCTTCCATGTTGTGTATAAAACTGATTCTAAACATAACTAGATAGCGTTTACAGTGGATCAGATTAAAGTTATTTACTACACTGGAAATCCACGTAGTATACTAAGAAAATCATTCATTTCTTGTGAAGATTTTTTTATTTTCTTAAAGTTTCTTTTTTATCCTCTCCACACTGCTTGTCATTATTGCTTCTTTCACCTCCTCAAGAATGGTGTTGAATTTTGAAAATACCCTTCTTTCCCAAATTGGGGTTTTTTTTTTGTATTTTTAAAAGCAACTTTACTGACAAACCATAAAATTCACCCATTGTAGATGTACAACCCAATTTGTTATAAATGTATTAAGTTTGGCCAGTCAACACATAACTGTAACCACAACCACCATCCTCATGTCTGTTCACAGTTCCCACCAGCCCCAGGTGGCCAGTCATCTACTTCCAGCTGTGCCGGCCTCCCTGGACATTTCATATCTACAGGATTATATAAAATGTGATCTTGCATGTGTGTGGGGGTTCCTTTTACTTGGCGTAATGGTTTTCGAGGCTCATCCGTGTCACAGCATGCACTGGAGCTCACTCCTTACTGAGTGGTGCTCCTGTGTGTGTGTGTTCGGCCCATTGTGTTACCAGTTCGCCAGCTGCTAGACGTGGGGTTGTTTCCACTTTGGGGCTATTACGAGTACAGCTACTATGAACATTCACATGCCGGTGTTTGGTAGACAAAGGTTTTCATTTTTCTTGGGACAGCTACTATGAACATTCACATGCCGGTGTTTGGTAGACAAAGGTTTTCATTTTTCTTGGGCCGATATCTGGAAGTAGAACAGCCAGGGCACATGATGTTTGTTAAGATTGCTAAAGAACTGCCAGACTGTTTTCCAAAGTGGCCGGACCAACCATGCACATCCCCACCAGCAACGTATGAGACTCTATCTCCACATTCCCGCCAGCCAGCATTTGCTGTTCTCTGCTTTCCGTAAACATTTTTTTAATTGTGGTAAAATGTTAACATAAAAATGAGCATCTTAACCATTTTTCAATATACAGGTCGGTGGTGCTAAGCATATTCATACAGTTGTGCAACACATAAGAACTTCTCCATCTTGCTAAGCTGAAACTCTGCACACACTGGGCAGTAAACCCGTCTCCCCTCCTCCCAGCACCTGGCAAGCCAAGGCCTCTGGGCTGCTTCTGGGAATCTGACCACGGCAGACGCCTCACTCAAGTCAAATCATGTAGTGTGTCTTTTTGCGACGGGCCTGTTTCACTTAGTATCATGCCCTTGCTGTACTGCCATCCTTGTTACTCGTGAGAGGATTTCCCTCCCATTTAAAGCAGAATTAACACTGCCATGCATGAAGAGACCACATTTTGTCCAGCCTGCTGTGGGCACCTGGGTCACTTCTACCCCTTGGCTGTTAACGCTACCATGTACACGCGTGTGCAAAGGTGTCCTACCCTGCCTTCAAGTCTGGGTACGTATATCCAGCAGTGGGATTGGTGGGTCATATTGTAATTGTTTTTAACTTCCTTGAGGAACTACCATATAGTTTTCCAGAGTGGCTGCACCATGTTAGAATTCTAACCACAGTGGACAAGGATTCTAACTTCTCCACATCCCTGCTGCTGCTTCCTTTCTGTTTAAACGTTGTTTCATGTGCTTGTTGGCCAATTGCAGCTCGTCTTTAAAGAAATGTCTCAAGTTCTCTGCCCTTTTTAAAATAAATTTGGCTTATTAAGTTGTTCTTTATATTAACCCCTTATTGGATACATGATCTGAAAGCATCTTCTCCCATTCCCCAGATCGCCTTTCCACTCGTGTCCTGTGCTGCCGCTTCTAACTTTGATGTAGGCCCATTTGTCTACATTCGCAGTTTTTCTTTTGCTTGTGCCCTTGGTGTCACATCAGAAAAATCAATGCCCACTCCAATGTCATGAAGCCTCCCGCGTGTTTCCTCCTCAGGGTTCTATAGTCTGGGGCCGTGTGTTTAGATCTGCGCCCACTTTGCACATGATGTTGGGTGAGGGTCCGGCTCCGTGGTCTCTGCGTGCTCACGGGCTCTGCCTAACAACTCTGCAAGCGACTCTCCTTTCCCCGCGGGACAGCCTGGGCGTCCTTGATGGACGTCGCTAACGGTCTCCACAAAGTTCGATTTTGGGTTCTCTAGTCTGTTCCATGTGTCTTTCTTTATAAGAGTACTGCACTATTTGATTCCTATATCTTTGCAATGTGTCTTAAAATCAAGAAGTATGAGTATTCTAACTTCGTTCTTCTTGTTCAAGACTGTTCTGGCTATTCTGGGTTCTTTGAGATTGTATATGAATTTTAGGATGGATTTCTCTTTTTTTTTAAAGATTTTATTTATTTTTTGGAGAGGGGAAGGGAGGGAGAAAGAGAGGGAGAGAAACATCAATGTGTGGTTGCCTCTCACGCACCCCAAACTGGGGACCTGGCCTGTAACCCAGGCATGTGTCCTGACTGGGAATCAAACCAGTGACCCTTTGGTTCACAGACTGGCACTCAGTCCACTGAGCCACACCAGCCAGGGCTGGATTTTTTTATTTCTGGGGGGGGGGAAATAGCTATTACGATTTTGATAGGGATTGTATTGAATATGTGGATTGCTTTGGGTAGTACTGCCATCTTAACAATATTTAGTCTTCCAATCCATGAACATGAGAAGCCTTACCACTTATTTATGTCTTTATTTTCTTTTAGCAATGTTTTATAGTTTTAGGTATATAAGTTGTTCACCTCCTGGTTATTCTTATTCCTAAGTATTTTATTATTTTTGATGTTATTGTTAATGGAACTGTTTTAATATTCTTTACAGATCATTAGTATATAGAAATACAACTGATTTTTGCATAATTTTGAATCCTGCAACTTTGCTGAATTCCTTTATTCTAACTATTTTCTGTATGGAATCTTTAGGGTTTTCTACATGTAAGATCCTGTTATGTGTGAACAGAGATAATTTTCTTCTTTTCCTATTTAAATGACTTTCATTTCCTTTCCTCGCCTGACTACTTTGGCTAGAACATCCAGTAGCACGTTGAACAGAAGATGACATCCTTGCCTTGTTCCTGCTCTCAGAGGAAAAGCTTCAGGATCTTACCGCTGAGCATGATGTCCGCTGTAGGTTCTCACACAGGGCTTTTGTGAGTTAGTTGCCTTCCATTCCTGTTCTGTTGAGTTGTTATCGTGAAGGGGTGTTGAATCTTGTCAAATGCTTTTCTGCATCAATTGAGATGACCGTGTGGCTTTTGCCCTTCGCTCTGTCAATGTGGTGCCTCACAGGAACTGACTTTTGTGTGTTGAGCCGTCCTTGAATTCTGGGTAAATCCCACAAGGTCATGGTGTATCATTCCTATGATACGCTGCTGAATTTGGTGTGCTAGTATTTTGCTGAGAATTTCTGCAGCAATGTTTATAAAGGATATTGGTCTGTAGTTTTCTTGTTGTGTCTTAGTCTAGCTTTGATATCAGAGTGATGCTGGATTCACAGACTAAAGAGATGTTATCAAATATCTATCTTATAAAATCTACTGAGACTTAACTGTGGCCTAACATAAGGTCTATCCTGGAATATGCCCCGCGTGCACTGAGAAAGACGTGCATACTGCTGGTGAGGAGACTGTTCTGCATGCCATCGTTAGATCTGGGTGGTTTATTGTGTTAAGTCCTCTCTCTCCTTGTCTTGCATCTGGTTGTTCTACCTATTATTGAGAGTGGGGTATTAAAATCTCCAACTATTAATATAAAACCCTCTGTGTCTCCCTTTAATTCTGTCCATTTTTATTTCACATTTTGGTCTTTCATTAGGTGCATAAATGTTTGTAACTGTTTTTTAAAATCCTCACCTGAGGACATGCTTATTGATTTTTAGAGAGAGGAAGGGGAGGGGGCGGAGGAAGGGAAAGAGGGAGACAGAGACAGAGAAACATCAACGTGAGAGAGAAATGTGTCCCGACCAGGGATCGAACTTGTGACCTAGGTATGTGCCCTGAGGATCAAATCTGTAACCTTGTGGTATACGGGATGACTCTGCAACCAACAAGCCACCCAGCCAGTGCTGTTCCCTCACTCTCTGGATGTGTCCCTTCAGTTAACTTGCTAAGAAATGGGGTATGAAGCTATTTTTCAAGTTCCTGTATGTCTGGAAATGTCTTTATTCTACCCTCACACTGGACTCATATTTCAGCTGCGCATATAATTCTAAGTTGAAAATAATTTGTTCCATCCAAGTGCTTTTGGATGAGCAGATGGAAAGATGGCAAGTTCAGGTCAGAATGCAGAAGAATTATTTTCAGGAGCACCAACTCTAGCAGTTGCCTTCATTTGTGACAAATGGCTCATTCAGTTTCTTAGACAACGAATTCTTAGGTAACTTGAAGACTGCACTTTCTGCACTCAACAGTGGATAGGTTGTCAGTTCCAGCTACAGACTTTCAACAGATACACAGCCGTGTTTGACTCCAACCCTCCGGTGTATTGTGCTTCTGAGTCCCAAGCCTCTCTGCCCTAGAGCACAGCCTTCCTCCCTCCTTGGCTGCAGCCCCTCCCGCACACAGCCTAGCCTCTGGCTCTCCCTGCCTAGCTTCACTGGTCACCACTCTGACCGTTCCTTTAGCTCCTCCCGTCTTCCTTCAGATCTAAGGCCCTTCGCCTTATTTTCATTGCCACAGATTCATAACTCTCCTTATTCATCTATGGGATCTCAAGGAGAGTGACAAGTGAATGCACGCACTCTTGGACTGGAAGATAGCACATGCCCTTGCAGTAGGAATTTTCTGATGGGGATGAGAGTAGAAGGAAATAATGGCAAAGACTTTAGTGTCAGATTTGCTGTTACTTTTGTTTCTAGCTAAAATTTGCTCTGCGAATGCACTCTCACAATTGTTATGTTACCTCTTCCTCCATGACGTAAGTGAGCAGCTTCCAGTCCCACTCCACCGTCTTGGCATTAGCTGGATGGAGCCTGCAAGTCAAGTGACATGAGATTAGCAGAGTTTAGTGGAAAAGGGGATGGGATCTGGAAGACGACAGCAGCCAGAAGCCTTCTTATCCTGCGTGCTCTTGCCCCCTCTTTGATATAATACCATGTCATCTGAGGCCAATGGAACTCCATATTTTTTTTTCCTACACATTATCCATTTCTCTTTTGGGAGGCAACAGTAACCCAATGCTGCTTGAAGACATCTACTCTTTTCATTAGTCAGCCTGCTGGCTTTGCCTGCTGGGCCCTGGAGTGAAGCCTGGGAGGCGCATTGAGCCAGTCCTGATATTCTACCCCTCGGTTCCCAGTGACTGGCTCACAGATGGGCTCGTGTGTTAAGTTATGCCAATTAAGCTACAAGACCGATTTCCAGAACTCTTGTGTGATTCTAAAGGAAGCAGGCACGCTCTCCCACTGAGAATATCATAAACGTCATAAGAGCTGGAGGCTGAGAAGGCTACCACGTGAAGGCTGGGCAGAGAGGCAGGGCAGAGCTGGAAAAGGGGTCCTTGTGACCATTTCTGAACTGAATTAAGTCATCTTATTCTTAGGTCTTTAGCAACATGAGTCACTAAATTTTATTTTACTAGCTTAAAGCTAGTTTGGATTGGGTGTCCTGTCACTTGTATTCCAACTAACGCTGAATCACTACGCCGCTCTCTCTAACGGTTGGCTGAATAGAGACTGGGCAAGAGGACGCTGTGCCCCAAGTCCGGGCTCCCTAGAAGGTCCGCCAGCATCTGCGGCTCGTACTGTTGGATTTTCATGAGGAGCATGTAGGCCTCCTTGAGCACGTCGGCGGGCTCCGAGCCGCTGAGCAGGATCTTCTGGACAATGTGAGCCACGATCTCCCGGGGTGGGTAATGCTGGGGGGACACGAAGTCCATCAGAAACTGCACAGTCCCCAGGGAGAAATTCTCTTCGATGGTGTTTGTTACCATTCTCAGTCTTCGATGAGGGATGGGTTCTAGTTTTTGACCCTTGCTCTGTAGAGATAAAAAGAAATGAGTTAGGACGGGTTTCTACAGACATAAAAACAAGAAGTTCTGGAACAGGTCGAAGACAGCAAAGATTGCCATGCATTAGAAATATTCATATATTTTTTAAAAGATTGGAAAGCTTTATCTAAAAAAACTTTCAGTAACATGGGAAGTGCTTATATTAAGGTAAAAACCAGGAATTCAGTGTTCTACATAACATGACTTCATCTGTGTTAAAATATAGCACAGAAAGAATAGTGTAGAAGAGTCAGAAGCTAGCCTAAGCTGCTTTTGGAGTAAGGGTGATAAGATATTTAGGGGTAGTTATAATAGTTTATCAGATACTGAAATAAATAGAGGAAGAAAGATATTTTAAATGTTTTATTGTTAGGAGAAGAATCCAATTTTGTTAATTTTTTTGGAGTGGATAGTAAATAATAAGTTGCTTTCTCCCCCCAAAAGTGTGTATATAAAGTCTGGGGGAGAAAATGTGAGAAGTGGTTTTTATGATCTGGGTGGTGAAATTACAGACGAGCTTTCCTCTACAGACTCTTGTATTTTTCAATTTTTCCATAATAGACATGTTACTTCCATAATCAGAAGAAAAACAAACATTAAAAAGTTTGATATAAGCCCTGGCTGGTGTGGCTCAGTGGACTGAGTGCCAACCTGCGAACCAATGGGTCACTGGTTCAATTCCCAGTCAGGGCGCATGCCTGGGTTACAGGCCAGGTCCCCAGTAGGAGGCGCATGAGAGGCAACCACACATTGATGTTTCTCTCCCTCTCTTCCTCCCTACCCCTCTATCTAAAAAAAATAGATAATCTTCAAAAATTTTTTAAAAGTTTGATATGGGAATATAATAGCAATAATTATAAAACAATTTTTGAACATTTAACCTATCCTCACTTAACTCTCACAACAACCCTAAGAAATACATAGTTATTGTTCCTGCTTTATGGGTAAGAGAACTGAGATTTAGAGAGTAAGCATTTGTCAAGCAGCAAATGCTGGCATACATCGGTGGTATCACGCCAGAGTTATCCTGTAAACTCGTACTCTCCAGAAACAACAAAACCAAAAGTGACACATATGCTTTTTTAAGTGTTTAAATGCATATATATAAAAAGGCAATGGGGAAGGAAATACAAGTTATTAATAATGATAAATGCTGAGTAACAGTACCATGGGTAATTATTTTTTATAGTTTATATTTTTAAATGTTTTATATTAAGCAAGCATAATTTTTAAAATTTCAGAATAGGTATTAATTGTAAAACAGCAACCAAAGGTTTGACAGCTGATGTGTAACAATGAAACAGTGGTGGCGGGAACTGCCCTGGTTAGCACTCGCCTCTCAAACCATAAGAGGCGACCTTCGACCAAACTGATGAGATACCAGTGCCACAGGCTGCAAGTAATGAACGCCACAGGCTGCAAGTAATGAACACCACAGGCTGCAAGTAATGAAGAGCAAAGGAAGAGAACAAAAGCCTTGTTTTGGTGCCTGTTCCATGTGTGATGCATTCTACAGCCTTGACCCTGTGTTATTAATTTCCTGCCTCCAAATGCGGACATCTAAAAACATACAGTTTATCAATTATTTCAATGCCTGTATCCTTAAAGGGAACTAATACTTACAGAGCATTTTTATAGGTCCCGAAAGGTGGTTTTGTGCTTTATGTGTTTACCTTAAAGTCAAATAACCCCATGATGCTGGTGTTATGACTCCTTTGAGAGCTTGAACAAAGAGAGACTCAGAGGAGTCAAGGCCAACGGCTGGTAAGTGAGAGCACAGGGACTGGCTATGAGGTTTTCTGGGGAAAACTGTCTAGCAAAGAAGTATTTATTAAAGGCCCCAAAGAAATCACAAGAGAGACAGGAAAGACGTGCGGCTGTATCCTAGCTGGCTGAGGTCAGAAGGTAAGAAATGCAGATGAAGAGAAGTCTGCTGTGTCTAGCCGAATGCCACCTTGTCATCTGAACTATGTGTGCACAGAAGGGGGACGTGGTCTCCTGCCCGCAGCTCCTGATGGCTTCTCTAGTCATGCAGCACCGGAAAACATGGCAGCTCTGATTATAGAAACATCATCTCTTTCAAGTCCCCAAGCTCTCTTGGTAACGAACAGGCGCGTCACCAACCTGAGGCAAACCCATGGGAAAAAAGAACAGGCGAGGGGTTGGGAGAGTCACTCAGAAGAAGAAAAACTTATTAGAAGACATAACAACAATCAGAACGAGAGAGGGCCATTCACTGTCCAAGGCCAAACCAAGGTGGGCGCCTGACCTGCTAAGCAGGATCACTGATGGGTCCGGCGAGAGCACACTTGTGACTTCTTGAGCCACTTCAAGCCAGCCTTCCTGATACTGTCCCCAGTATGTGGTTATGGAAAATGAGAAAACAGCTTCACATTTTTTTTCCTTACACATCTCATTTAGTTCAATGAGGACCAATGGGAAGTAGCATTCCCACTGAAACCTTAGGACTGAATTTCCTCCCCAAATGTCGGAGACTAATCATTTTGGAGGCACTGAAGTGTCAGGAGCGGCGTTATTATTTCTGTGATGTGGAAGCTGTAACAAGGGCACTCTGAAAGGAAAGGCCTAGGAGTGGAAAAGCAGACGTGGCAGGCACTTTACGTATGCTGTCTCACATAATGATCCTGGGAGGTAGGCTCTCATTTCCATTTTACAGACAGGAAAGCTAAGGCTCGGACAGGTTGAGGTCTACAGGGCTGGTTTTTAAGTGTGGGGCTGAAACTTGAACCCAGATCTGACTACACTACACGGTTCCACAAGCCGGGGAGAGACAGAAACGTCAAGGTCATGCCAGGCACGTTCTCCCACGCATGGACTCCCAGCACACGGCCTCTATGCTGGGCCTGTACAGCGGGCACTCACCACTGCTGTGGGGAGACAGGTCAGCTCACCTCTCTCACGTCTTTGTCGGGGATCAGCGTCTGGAAGAAAAGGTGGTGCACCGGCGGCCGCAGGAAGTACTTCAGTCTGTGCAGGCAGGGTCTGTTGTACAGTGCGCCGGGCGCCATCTGTGCCTGCACCTGGGCAGGCCCGGGGTCGGCGGGCCCCGACAGGGCCATCTCCTTTCTGGCCGGAGTTTCTGAGACAGACAGCCAAGGGACTTGGTGTAAGGAGGTTTCCGACTGTGGAGACTGAGGGCTGAGAGAGCAGCTCGGAGAGGAGGGAGCTGAGATGTCCATGGGAGTGTCACGGTTCTGTGCGTCGTCTGGGGGAGAGTCAGGCCTGCCTCCTGGCCAGTGTGGCATGTTTCCAGGTGAGTGTGGCACATCAGTTAAGTGTGTGATTTTGCCAGGTGACTGTGGCACACCTCTTGGTGACTGCAGCGCACCTCTTGGTGACTGCGGTGCACCCACTGGTGACTGCAGCGCACCTCTTGGTGACTGCGGTGCACCCACTGGTGACTGCGGCATACCTCCTGGTGCCTGTGGCACATCTCTTGGTGGTGACTGCGGCACGTCTCTTGGTGACTGTGGCATGCCTGTAGGTGACTGCGGCTTGTCTGTCGGTGACTGTGGCTTGTCTGTCGGTGACTGCGGCTTATCTGCAGGTGACTGCGGCATGCCTCTTGGTGACTGCAATGTATCACCTGGTGGCTGTGGCACGTCTCGCAATAACTGTGACATGTCTCCTGATGACTGTGACACATCTGGTGACTGTGGCATGTCTCCCAGCGACCACGGTGTGCCTTGTAGGTATGCCACATCTGGTGGATGTGATATGAGTGGAGGTGGGCCTGGTACACCTTGAGGTAGGCCCAGAGAGTCTTGAGGTGGGCAGTGTGAGTCCTGAGGTGGGCTTGGTGAGTGCTGAGGATGGCATGATGAGTCCTGAGGTGGGCATGGCCCATTCTGAGGGCATGGCACTTCTTGAAGCAGGTTAGGCAAAGCCTGTAGTTGGCACTGCACAGCTTGTGAAGGGCACGACAAGGCTCGCGGAGGGCATGAGGAGGCTCGTGGCGGGCATGGTGAGTCTCGCGGCGGGCATGGCAAGGCTCGCAGAGGGCATGGCAAGGCTTGCGGCGGGCAAGGTACATCTTGCCGTGGGCACACCAAGGGCACCCTGTGACTGCTGCTGCTGCCATTATTGCTCACAGGGGAGAGGGAGTGGACATCTGAAGATGGCTGCAGGCTGGCCAAGAAGCTGAGGTCACCTTTGAACGTCGTTGAGCTACAGTTCGGCTCTGCTAGATGAACAGAGTCCCTGCTGACGGATGGAGGGGGCTGGGGGTCTTCGAATGTGGTCTCTTCCAAGAGGTCCACATCCACGGGATCACTGTTAATGATCCTCCGTGCTCCGGGCCACGAGCTTCTGTCCACCCGCCCTTCCCTCACCTCTTTGCTGGAGAGGCTGGCACATGTTTGAGGGTTGGCTGACTCCTTCTGGGAAGGAGTAACAGGCTCTAGAGTCAAGTCTAAAGTGGCGATAGGTCTGGTTTCCTCCTCAGTGGTCAAGTCGATCACACAGATCCCACCACGATCCTTCGGCCTCGGTCTGCTCTCTCTGGTTAAGTCAATGAAGTCCTGGGGAGGGATTGTGAGAAGACAGAGGGTCACAGAGGGAGTCCCAACTTTACCTAAGACAGGCTTACATTTCATTTGGAAGAGCAAATACATGAGATAACCTACAACAGAAGCTACAGAAAAAGGGAAGATAATATAAGAGGATCTAGTGTATGCTGAGAGCACGTTGAGAGCTTTCACGTGTCTCTAAGTTTCACAACCACCCTGTCAGGTAAGTGTTGTCGTCTCCACTGCACAGATGGGGAAACGGAAGCTTAGAGACATCAGGCTGTTTACCTAAGGATTGGAGAGCTATGGAGCAGAGACAGACATGCAATGCAGGTCTCTTTCCTTCTTCCCCTGTTAGGGCCCAGGAGTGTACAGCTTTAATCAATGTGTAATTAGCTCATCGTCAGATATGGAGGCTAATACAATAACGGGTTATAGAATGATTAGGCAGTTCATGAAGCCTCGCGATGCCAGCCGGAAGTCCTGGAACCAACCTCTCGCGAGCCCGGAGTGATACTGCTCTCCCTTCCAGGTGTCTTCTTGCCTGCTTGGGTACCTTGCCGCTGGTGTGTTGTGTGCCAGGTGCCAGGCTACGACAGCTACCATGCTGCTTCTTAACAGATGTGACAGTCACCACTGTCAACGGGACCAAAGCAGGTACAGGACTCTTGGGGGGTCAGTGAGAAGCTGGTGTGTGCCTCATCCTGGAATAGGGGTTGCTGGGTGAAACCAAGCACCTCCTTCCTCAGCAGCAGCCATCGCTGCTTTTGGTGGTTCTCTGCTGCTAGCTGAATGCAACAGTAAGTAGCTGCAAGGCCATAGAGGTAATATTTAATATTTACCCTTACCATTTAATCAAGGTAATGTTTCAAACTACTGGGTCAAAAGGATGAATGATTTGATACATGATATTGGGATAATTAGCTAACCATATGGAGAGAAAAATAGTGGATTACCATTTTATCCCCTTTTTGAAACTAATTCCAGGTAGATGAATGAACTAATTAACTGTAAAGAGTATTTTTATAACCTTAGGATCGAGGAAAGCCGTTCTAAGCATGACAACAAAGACAGAAGTCAAACAACGTAAAAGGGCGGCAGAACTGAATGTAACTTAAAACTTTGTAACTCCCGTAAGGAAGACCAAAAGAAGTCAGCAGTCGGGGGAAGATGTGGTGTGTGGGATGCAGGGGCCACATTCGTCTTTTTAGTACAGATCGCCACTAGCTGGCTGGCTGAAAACACTAGTAACGCACCCTCTCAGCTCCAGAAGTTTAGAAGTCCACACTTTAGTGGGTGCGAGCCCACCCTCTCTAGAGGCTCTTTGGGGGAATCTGTTCCAGGCCTGTCTTTTAGCTTCCAGAGTCCCCAGCAACCCTCAAGGTGCAGCTGCATCGCCCACCACTGCCCCATCATCAGCTGGTGGTCTTCTGTGCCCTTCACACTGTGTGGTAAGGGCACCGGTTATGTTGGATCACGGGCCCACCCTACTCCCTATGACTTCATCTTCACTGGTCACATCCGTGACACCCCAATTCCCAAATAAGGTCCCTCTCTGTAGTGAGAGTCGGGACTTTGACATATCTTTTTTTGGGGACCCAATTCAACCCACAATGAGTCTAACACATAAGCAATATTTACATACTAGTAAGAAAAATACCCCCCCAACAGGACAATGACAGGCAATTCACACGCACACATACAATATAGAAATCCATCTCCAGCAAACACACACAAGATGCCCACCGCTACGACCTGCTGAGCACGCTGTCTGACCTCCGGCCTCACCAGCTGCTCCTCTGCCCCTTGCCTTCACCTGGGCTGGGCCCTGGGTGTTCTTCTTCCTGTAGCCTCTCAGCCTAGGTGATCCAACGGCACCAAAGTCAGTACAACCTACGTGCTAATGACACTCAATTTGTGTCCCTGCTGAGGAGGACGTCCTCTCTGGCCTCCCAACTCAGTACAAACACCATACCTGGCATCTCCAGTTGGCTAACCCACAGGCATCTTATATTTGGCACCTTGAAACGGCAGTCTTGGAAATCTTTCCTCCTCCAACTCGGTTCCTCCCCAAGTCTTCTTCATGTCAATGAATATCATCTGGTGGCTCAGGCCCAAACCAGGACACCCATCTCGACTCCTGCCGCCCCCTCATTATCCACATCCGAGCCATCAGGACCCGTTGGTTTTACCGGCACTTCCCAAATGTCGTCTTCTGCCGCATCCCTCCTGTCGCTGAGCCGCTGCACCACTGTAGGCTAAGCTTCAGCTGTGCCTGGACTGGGGCACACACCTCACAGACTGAGCCCCAGATCCCACTTTTGCCCCCTTACGGTGAGCTGACTGTGTTTCTGGCTTGTTCAGGACACTTCCAGTGTTCACCTGTTGCTTGAGAACCTGTCCAGTCGGTGCCCCGTCATTTGCAAAGGAATCCCCATTTGGATGATTAATTACACGTCACCTTTGTTATAGTTCTTCTATCTCACAATAGCTAGGATCACCTCTTAAAAAGGTAAATCAGACCATGTCATGACCCTGCTTAAAATCCTTCAAAAATGTCTTAATACACAAAATAAAACACAAATTCCTTGTGGGGTCTGCAAGGCCCTGTGCAATCTAGCCCTTCCTCTCCTCCCTTCGGACTCTGCCCTCCACTCACTACGCTCCATCCTCATGGGCCTTTCTGCCTCTCCAGTAAGTCGCAAACTTGCCCACTTCTAGGACTTCATTTTCACTGCACCCTTTGCTCCCCCCTCATTCCTCTAGACCTCAGAACAAACCTGCTCTGTCACTGTGGTCTCGGATCAAATATTAACTCTTCTGAGAGGAGTTCTCTAAAAACACAATCGATGCCTCCAACCCCACCCAGGTTACTCCCCGTTAAATCACTCCCATATTCGTGGATGCTTGTCTTTCCCCAAGAGAACATAGGTCCATTGTTATCCTGTTCACCTCTGGCCCCCAGAGTCAAGGCGTATGATCAAAAAGTATTTATTGAAAAAAATGAATCACAACCAAAGAAAAGAATTAAAACATGGTAGCTGACACAATCTGGCCATCAGATCCGCCAAGATGAAAAGAATGAAAAAGCCTCAGTTTTCTTCCTAACACTGTATATATCACCTGGGATTACACTTGTGTGGTTGGTTGTTAACTGTTTGTTCACAGACTAGAATGAAATCTCCACGAGGGCAGGGACTTGGTCTAGTTCACAGCTGCATCCTCAGCACCTGGAAGAGCCTGGTGTTCAGTAAATATCTACTGGAAAACTATGCCCTGGCTGGTGTGGCTCAGTAGATTGAGCACTGGCTTGTGAACCAAAGGGTTGCAGGTTCGAATCCCAGTCAGGGCACATGCCTGGGTTGTGGGCCAGGTCCCCAGTAGGGGATGTGTGAGAGGCAACCACACATGAATGTTTCTCTCCCTTTCTTTCTTACTCCCTTCCCCTCTCTCCAAAAATAAATAAAATATTTAAAAAGGAAAAAAAAATTGACAATATCTAGGGCTGGGATAATGAAGTAGTGAAGAAAGGGGTGTGACAAGACTATAACTGATGCACAATTTCTGTAGGAAGTTTAGCAATATATGTCAAAAGTCTTTAAAGGGGGGAGCACCGTTCGACTCAGCAATCTCACATCTAAGAGGACCTTATCCTAAACAAACAAATGAACCAGGGCACAAAGGTTATTTCTGAGGCAATTCCTCACTGGGTTGTTTATAATAGAAAAATTTAAAAACAACCAGCATGATTGATTATTAATGATAAATCTGTACAGTGAAATACACTACAAATACTGGTAAAACATGTATTTATTAGTGTGGAAAGAGACAAAAGTACATTAACAGAAAAAGGTAAGCTAAAAAACACACGCACAGCAAGATCTCACTTGCAGAAACGTGTGGGGGGGCTGTGGGTGTGCATGAGCACACAGGAGCATTTGCAGATGAAAGTTCAGACAGACCTACATCGAAATGTTAACATTGTCTTTGAGATTAAGATCAATTTTAATTTTCTTCTTATACACATTTCAAAAATAGTTTTGTAATAAGTCAACCAAAATTAATCGGCTATGTGCACATGTTCTACGTGGAAAAGAAAAAACGATAAGATTACTGAAAACACAGACATACTTCATCGACTTAGTGAAGGCGAAAGCCCAAGTGGGGAACCAGGAGTTCAGGAATATTAGCTACAGTACTGGGGAGAGCTGTCTGAGTTCCTGACTTCAAGCGTGTTGCTTCCCCTCGGTCAGTATTACAAAAAAGGGAAAAAACTGTAAAAATCGTTTCTTTTATTTCGCTGCCTGCCAAGCTTGAGCAGGTCAGGCCTGGCTGAGAAACAACACAGAGTGTAGCCAAAGTTCTCGTTTATGCTGGGCGTTGTCCTTGTGTTGCCTCATTACAAATCTAATGGTCCTGCAAGGTAGGCATTAATGTTCCCAAGAGCCAAAGCTGAGAGAGGTGACAGAACTGGCCAACGCTCACATAGCTGGTATGTCAAGGTTGTGA
Organism: Tonatia bakeri; assembly: GCA_004024845.1. NCBI lineage: Eukaryota > Metazoa > Chordata > Mammalia > Chiroptera > Phyllostomidae > Tonatia > Tonatia bakeri. The sequence continues at coordinate 212,059 of PVIA01002255.1, forward strand.
TTTATACAGGTCTGTCTGACCTCAGGGCCTTCAGGAAAAGGGAAAGCTAGACAAAGGCACTTAAGCCTTTAAAGATTTTATTTATTCATTTTTAGACAGAGCGGAAGAGAGGAAGACTGGGAGAGAAACATCAATGTGTGGTTGCCTCCCATGTGCCTCCTACTGGGGACCTTGCCCAGAACCCAGGCACGTGCCCCGACTGGGAATCGAACCTGCGACTCTGGTTTGCAGGCTGGTACGCAATCCACTGAGCCACATCAGCCCTGACCACTTGAGGCTTTATTACCTTGCAAGTCTCTCAATGTCTTTGATCTTTTACAGGGGTTATCCTACCTCCCTTATCTAATTGACAAGAGAGATAAAAGGAGAAAAGCTTGGTGTTTTTAGAAAGTTGTGGCAAAATATCTAGAGATAGCTTACTCTCTGGCTCTTGCCCTTCATTCCTCTCCAACTCAAAAGGGTCAAGAGCAAAATGCCTGGTTGGGTGGCCATGAGACGGAGAGCATGTAGAGAGCACGTCCATGCATGTGTGGGAAGGGCCACAAGAGACACACAGACTGGGATAAGGATGCCACCTGTGTGCTTGAAGGAGGAAGATGGACTACGATGAAGGAAAAGAGACAGCACTTGAGATGAACGCAAGTGGGTGGGGAGGACCAAGTTCAAGGGGGAGTGAGAGAAGGGGCAGTAGGAAGGAGGAGGCACCTGGAGGAAAGGCAGCTGTGAGTTATTCTCAGTATTTTTTCCTTCCATCTTTTTTCTCCCCATATCTTTTCCTTGATGATTTCAATCACTCTTAGGCTTTGGTGCTTTCTCTGTGGATAATTACCAGATCTCTCCCTTCTGCCTGTTCTGTGGAGATCAGCTTCCTTGGGTGGGCTGCATTCATGTACACTTCCCACCAGCACTTTAAATCCGGTGGGTCCGGAATGAATGCAGCCTCCCCTCCACACCAGCCTGCTCCTACTCTCGAACGTGCGCTCCCTTACCAAACACCCACCTGACCCGCGCCCTTTCCCCCATTCCTTCCATCATTTCACCCAACAAATATTTACCATGGGTCGATTTTGTCCCACACACTGCCACAGTGCTAGGTACATCCATTCAGCTTCCTAGTTGGGTCACTTCCACCTTGAAAATCTCTTATCTGTCCACTCATCTAAATTCTTCACGGAGATTTATTGAGAACCCCTGGTGCTTGAACCGTGGCAACACAGCACTGTGTGCTAATTGGTTTTGTATGTCATTCATTCTCTGTTGACCATCATACCTGGGGCGCAGAAGGGGTTTCCTTGGAGGCTTAGGGATCAATCTGCCTGGGAAGGGGGTTGAAGGGGAGGAGGCTAGATTTGTCTTGGAGTATTTGCATATGAAGAAAGGTGGTATGTTAGAGACCCATGAAACAACCTGAGTGTGATCATCCTTTTATTTCTGAGGTGTGGCTTTGGGAGGCTGAGAAGGTGTTGTTGTAAGTCTGATGATGTTGAGAGCCTTCTGAGAGAAAGCCTGTCCACTTCCTACCCCTTGAGTCCTCAGTGGCTGCTTGTTGGCTATATCACCTTCTATGACAGGGACCACGGATGTCGTGTTCTCCCTTGTATCCTCCCCCCAAAAAACATCTGGCCCATAGTAGGAGTCCAATAAATGCGTATGGAGGATTCTAGAAAGGCAGGGACCATAGATGTTCTAGTCACCATCTCGGGGAGAAGGACAAAGACTAAGGATACTCAGGGGAAAAGAAAGAATGCAAGATGTTTCCCTCTCCGTTCCTTAAGAGCTCGGTAAATGTTTGCTAAGCGATGCAAATCACCCTCCTGCACAATTCCAAAACCGGGCCCCTGGCTGGGCTGCCAGGCCCTGGAGCGCCGCCACCATCTGCCCAGGCCCTCAGTTGCCTCCCTCCCTCTCTCCGTCCTTCCCTCCCAGCTCCTGCTCCCGTTAGCTCCCAGCACACATCTGCACCCACCACAAGCCAAACAATTAACACGCCCCCGCGTGCCGACCTCCAGGTCGGGGATTCCCCGCAGGACTCCCTGTCCCCCTGAACCCCTAGCCCCCGCCCCCGCCCCGCCAAGACTCGCGGCGAGCCCACGGCCGGGCCTGAGACAGCCGCCTGCTGTGGGACGTCGCGCATGTGCTCGGCCGCCTCTTTTCAGCCTCCCGCCGCTCGGGATTAAACGCGGAGCCCGGAGGCCATCCCCGCACGGGCCTGCCGCACTCAAGGCCAGAGCGGCTGGAAAGGCGGCGAGGCGGGAACGGGCTGCAACCGTGGGGCGCCACCGGGCGGGCGGCGGGGGCGCTGGGGACAGCGGGCCGGGCCGACGGTCACTGAGTGGCGCGGCCCTAGCGGAGGCGGCGCTGCGGCCGCGGCGGCTGGCTCACTCACCACGGTTCGGCGGGGCAGCGCGCCGGAGGTCCGGGACAGGGCCCGGCGCAGCCTCCGCGCTCGGCCGGAGCGGGTCCCCTCGGAGCTCTCGGATCCGCTGTCGTCCGAGATCACGATGAAGTCCTCCATGGCTGCGGGCGGCCGGCGACCCAGGCCACGGCAGCGACGGCGACTTCGGTTCCTGTGGCTGGGGAGACGGCGGTCGCGGCGGCTACAAACCCGGCCAGCCCCCCGCAGGCCCCGCCCCTTCCCGCCCAAGTCCCTCCCATGACCCCGCCCCTTCCCGCCCCCGAAGCCTGCTCCGAACCCCGCCCCCTCCTGGGCCCTGCCCCAAGGAAGGTGGGCTGCTGGCTGTTGGCAGGCGACCTCCAGGTCAAGGCCATGATCATTGTGCTTGGTGGTGACATTCGTCTTGTCTTACCGAAGAGAAGAAAAAGAAAACCAAGCTTCAGCCAGTCTGGGTCGGTGTCGAAGGCGGGGGTGAGAAACCACGGCTTCCGACTGACTGCAGAGTGAAGGGAGTTGTGAACAGGACTGTGACTAATCCGGCTTCACTGATTGACGGTGGCGGGTCGTCTCCTCTCGTGGGGGACCTAGCATCCGGCTGAGACGGAGGCCTGAGTGGGGAGAGAGAGGCCGAACCTCTTGGTGTGCATGTGCAAGTATCTCTATAAGAAAAATTCCTAGAAGTGTGATTACTGGCTCAAAGGTGACGTTTCCCTAGTTGTTTCAATAAACGAGGTTAAATGACTGTCCTAAATTGTACCGATTTGCAATTCACCAACAATCCGAATCATTCAGAGATTTAAACTGTGAGATTTAGAGACTTGCTCAGTTGGTAGTAGGATCGGAAACTACAGAAATACATAGAGGGAAGCCATACGATAGTAGGCGCTGTAAATAATTAGATGTTACAAATGAACAAGGTTATAAAGATGAAAAAAGATAAACCCAGTAGAGGGGAAAGCAGCAGGTGGTTCATTGGAAGGCAGGATCATTAAAATCGAGATAGAATCTGTGTTACAATAAACGTGAGGTATTGGCAAATTCTTCCCTCTCAGGCTGCAGCAACTCGATGAAATGTTAATATTAACAGATCCGAATGAAAATGTGTTTATTAGAAGGGGACCCGGTTCCTAAGGAGATTGTTGTCAGGTGCTCTCTCACCTTGTCTTCTGCTGTGATTCTCAAATGCTAGTGAGCATCTGAATCACAGAGGAGGCTTGTTGAAGCACAGATTTCTGGGTCTCCACTCTGCAGCTTCTGATTCAGGACTGTGAGGTGGATCCCCAAGATTTGCATTTCTAACAAGTTCCCAGCCACTGTTTATACTGCTGTCAGGGGACTATGGCCTAGTGGCCTGGCCCTGGCTGGGTGGCTCAGTTGGTTGGATGGAGTCATGGAGGATATCATGTGATTTGTTCCCATAACTGCACACTTTCAGTAACTACTAGGGTCTCACGCCAGATATTATGACTTAGGGCTGCCCATTTTAGATCTTTAATTTCATATTCATAGCTCTTCCCTTTCTGCTGGTGCAGGTGGACACGTGGCTCCACAGCTTTTAGTGGTGGGGTGATAACGTCATTCCCTTCCTCTCACCTTGACTCTTGTTCCTCCCAAATAGGGATGAGGAGGAGGGGGAAAGAATGTTCTCTGCAACACTGTCCGCAAAGAGTTGTTTGTTCTCTTTCTGCTCATTGTTGCTACTATAGTAACAGTTTTTCCCACCCATCAGGAGCCCAGATGTCCTCTTTCTTGCTGGCACTGGGCACGTCATTACTTTCTGGGGCTTCCCCTGTGCACTCCCTAACCTAGGGAGGTCAGCCTCAACCCCTTTCTCCTGGATACCCCACCAGTTCCTACCAGGGACAATCATTTGTTGTTGGGGGATCGTGGCCTGGAGGGGTTTTGGGGAGCATCGGCAGAAGCTTTGCATCTCACCACCACCTTCCCTGCTCTCCAGCTGACTCACATCACACAGTTCCATGCACAGTTCAAGGCGGGAGGGAATGCAGGTGGCTCCCATCTCGGTGCCCCTCTCTCAGCACCAGCTTCTCTCTCCTTTCCTCACCCCCCGGGGCGTCAGGGGCTTGTCCAGGTCAATGGTTTAGTGACTTTCAGGTGCGTTCTCCACGTGGGGAGTGAAGAGAGGAAGTGTTTGCTGCACTTTAAACTTCCTTTAGTTGGTCATGGATGGTTGTCATCCATTATAAGTAATGTCCATCCACGGAGAGATGAACTAATTGGGAACAATTCAAATATCTGCTTTTGTTGCAGAGTTTATGATAAAGTGATTACTATTAGTAACTGACTTGCAAGCACAAAAACAGTGGTTGACTTCAGTGGGACAGTGGTTTGACCGTAGTACACATCTTTCTCACCAGCCATCCTGTCCGACACTCGGGAAAGCCAGGGGTCCTGGTTGTGCAAATGTGAGCACGCTTGAAATCTACCTTGTCCTTGTCTGGCAGCCTGGATGGATGAATACTGGCCCTGAAGTTGCCTTTCTTAAAACTGTAAGTAATGTCATTTATGATTCTTTGGCCATCCTGAATCTTGAAATATGCTGTTTACCCAAGACGTCCAAAACGATGGTATGTTTTCCAGAAATTAGTGAGTGCATTTTTCTTTTCTTTTTTTTTCTGAGTAATGTCTTATCTTTTCCAGATTTACTGAGGTATAATGAACATATCACATTTGGTAAGTTTAAGGTGTACAATGTGGTATTTTGATATGTGTGTAGGTAGATTGTGAAATGTTCGCCACAGTAAGGTTAGTTAAATGTCCTTTCACCTCACATAATTACGGTTTTTAAATTGCTGTTATGGTGAGAAGGGCCAAACTCTATGCTCACAGGAACTTTCTTATATGCAGTACAGATTATTAACTGTGTTCACCATGCTATCCATCTGCTCCTCATGCGTATAGGGGCTGAGGATGTAGCCATGAGCAGGACGGCTGTGGCCTCTGTCCTCACAGAGCTTTGCAACGAAGGAGGTCTCCTTAGTCTGTGAATGAAGAAAGCAAGCCCTAATCCCTTACTTTTCAAAAGTCACTTTTAATTGAAAATGTATGTGTGAAGAAATGATATCTGAAAATGCGAGTCAAAACTGCCATGGGCTCCCATTTTGCACCCATTGGGACGGCTATTGTTTTTTTAAAACAGGAAACAAGTGCTGGAGATGACGTGAAAACATTGGAACCCTCCTGCCTTGCTGGTGGGCATGTGAAATGGTACAGCTGCTGTGGAGAGCATTTTGGCAGTTCCTCAAGAAGTTAGACATGGAATTACCATATGGTCCAGCAATTCTTCTCCTAGGTGTGTGTGCCAAAGCACTGAAAGCAAGGACGCAAACATACTTGCCAATCAGTCTTTAGAGCGACATTATTGATCAGAGCCCAAAGATGGAAACGGATGTCAAACTTGGCCTACCTGCACCATAGAGTTGTCCACTACCACAGGGACGAAACTTGAGGACATCGTCCTAAATGAAATGAGCCAGTCAAGGGAGAACAACTATTGCATGATTCTACTAATGATGCTGATTGCGTGATACTAACAGGAGGTGCCTTCCACAGGCAAATTCATAGAGGCTGAAAATAGAATGGAGGTTATCAGGGATCGGAGGGACAGAGAGTAGGGAGTTATTTAATGGACGGATTTCCGTTTGGGATGATGAAAAACTCTAGAAATGAATAGCGGTGCTGGTTGTACAATGTTGTCACTGTTCTAATGCCACTGAAATTGTGCACTTAAATGGCTATAGTGGCAAGTTTATGCATATTTTACTGCAATAAAAATATGTGGCTGTTTTCCTTTTATTAACAAATTAAAACATTATAGACCATGTCAAAGACCCCTTTGACCACTTCTTCCATCCTGTTTCCATGTTAACTCCTCTAGAGTTTCTGTGTATATTTACCTGTTAATCCATATGTACTTACCAAAGTGACATGTTTTTAAAATCTTTTTTTTTAAGATTTTATTTATTTATTTTTAGAGAGCAGGGAAGTGGGGGAGAAAGTGAGGGAGAGAAACATCAATGTGTGGTTGCTTCACACGCAACCCTCACTGGACACCTGGCCCACAACCCAGACATGTGCCCTGACTGGGAATTGATCCAGCAACCCTTTGGTTCACAGGTGGGCACTTGATCCACTGAGCCAGGGCAAAATGACATATGTTTTGTTTTATCCAAAGAGTAAGTCTGCTTTAGTACAGAGGTTTGAAACCATCATTCACAGTAAAAAATGTTCTAGATAATAGTCTTCATGGCCTTATTAATGGGGATTTTTCTGGGTGAGTATATATCTTTAAAAGGTTTTTTTTTCCTTTCATTTTCTCTTTTTCATTATATGGCAGGGTTGGTGCCTGCAGATCTGCTATTGTTTATGCCAACGATAGCCAGCTCAAGTTTCTCCCCTGCCCTGGGGAAAACTCTGTCCCCCACCCCTGCTGGACTCTAGGCAGCATCTCCCAGTTCCAGGTCCCTCCTCACTTGTCTGGGCTGCTTTAGCAGGGGGCCTCTCAGTGTCCATCATTCCATTTATATCATTTTCTTATCCTTTCCCCTTTTCTGCCCCAGCATCTTGTTTGTTGTGATATCAAGTAGATATCGAAGGTTTTGTAAAGATTTTGCTTTATGTTCGACATTCGAAGATGGCGCATGCTCATTTTGAGAAAACGAAGTGGTTCAGAATGGTTACAGTGCAGAATGTGTAACCACATCACGCTTTGACAGCATCTCTCCAGACATTTCTGAGTGATCAGTACTCACAGGTACAAGTGCGCAGATAATTTTATGTAAGTGGGATCATACAATCCATAGTGTATGGCAACTAGCTTTCTTAAATTAAGAAATATGCCTTTATAGTTTTCTGTGTCAGTGAATAAAGATTTCCATGATCTACATTGTCCATTTTATTGGTTCATAACATATTCTTAAACTAGTATGACATTTGCTCTTCTCTTATAGAAAATCACAAAGAAGCAAGCAAAAGAGTATATCACGTTCTCCCATCCCCAACATCTTACAATGAACAGTTTGTAAAATTAAAAGAAACATATCTATGAGATTAGAAAATTTGTACTACATAAAGTTACAAAATAAAAAGTGAATGTTGAAATCCACCCTCCCTTTCCTAGCTCTTCCCAAGGCTAAATATCTAAATAAACAGAGTTTCCTGTGAATCCTTCAAAACACACAAAATTACTATATACAGTATATACATGTATCATACCCCACTAGTCAGTCCTAACCCTAATTCCCCAGTGGGCAACTATTCTGATTTGCATGGAAACTGGTGGTTTCAGCTGTCCAGGAAGCCACTATATCAGGTCTGAAGGAACAAAAAAACATCAACTAAAGCTTTGAAAGAAACCACCACAAAACTGCCGTGACTGTTATCGTGCGCTTATCTTGATCGTTTATTCTGTACTGGGCTCTGTGAAAAGTGTAGTGGGTTCTAACATTTCCATTTACAGAATAAAGAAAAAGAACATAAGGGAAAATGAAATAAAAACCACGTATAACTTACACAAATAAAATTAATACAGAGATACCAAAAATAATCTTTATAAAATGGAGGTTTCAGATACTAAGAAACAGAAGGTAGGTTTTGGAGTCAGTAACCTCTGAATTCTAATCTTTGCTCTGGCACATACCAGCCATGTGATCTGCACAAGGACGTTTTACCTCTTTGTTCTTCAGTTTCCTTATCTGGGACTGGGAGATGGACATCCTGTGTACACAGGATAAAAACTATGCTAGCCTATGAAAAAGATTCCTGAAAATGAAAGTTAAAGAGGGAAAACTAAACACCAAATAGTCTCCTACTCCAAGATTTTAGTGACTTCCTTGGTATTCTTTAGAGTCTAAAAAAGTCTGAAGTCTCCAAGAATTTCTGGTTGCAGTGGGGTAGGGGAGGGGGTTGGGGGAGAAAATGGGGCTCATTTCCTAAGTCCCTTCTTAGAGCTTTACGTGTGGAGCTTCATATGGAATCTTATGACACCTCCCTATGCTGCTGGGAGAAATGCTGATTGTTATAACCTCTTCACAGGTGTTTTGGCAATGCGTATTCAACTAAAAAAGTGCATGTAAGCATAAGGCAGTTTGTGTACAGATATTCATTGCAGCCTTGTTCTGTAGCAAGTCCTTGTCCATGAATAAGGATCCGTTGAATAATTAGTTGAATATGGATGTGTAAATGATTATACACCCATATCATTAAATACTGCATCCATTAAGAATTAGACATTTGCATGTACGATAAGAAATGATTTATTACAGGTGTGTATCATAGAAAGTAAGATACGTAAGAAACAGTACCATTCTGGGGGATGTTTGGGAAGGATATACACATACCTATGTACCTCTCTCAAGGTGTTTATTTATTCTAACACTCTTTCTGGAAGGCCCACAACTAACTTAACAATATTTTCTGAAGGGGAATTTGGGGACACAAGGGGGAAGGAAACTTACTTTTCACTCTACTTTTTGTATTTTTTACATTTGCTACCAATTCTGTGCATTACCTTTAAAATTTTCTTGTTTTTAAACTTTTTATTTTGAGATAATTATAAATTCACAAGAGATTTGTTTTTAAACAAACTTCCAGCCACCTCCTCACTACCCCAAAA